>PVIY010030216.1:0-31205 GCA_004026745.1 Myrmecophaga tridactyla
GCCAGGTAGATAAAGAGGGAAGATACCCTGTGATTCAACCTTATCATCAAAGATTGCTATTCTAACCACATGGCAAGTGCCTCAACCAACTAAGAGTTACCTGGGAAGCAATTAGTTAACCAGGATCCCAACACTCCTGGCCAATCTGCAGACCACCTCAGGCCTAACTTTTAAACCCAAGAAGGCACATGTTTTGTCCCCTTCTGGGCATGCAGTGGAAGAAAAAAGCCTCTTTTCTAGAATGCTCTGGCAGGGGCATCCATATTGCTTCTGATATTGCTCAGAACTCGAGTACCAGCAGTGTGCTTCTGTTTGGGCCTGAACCATCAGACGTGCTCACCCTAGCCTCGCCCAGGAGAACCAGCTGAGACAAGCCCCCGGGGTCGTCCCTTGATTGGTGACAGCATCGTGCTCTGGGGTTTGCATGGCTCTGAGCCAGGTCCTCAGACACTGTCCATTCATCTGGCTGCAGAACCAATAGCGACTTCCTGGGGTCCGTGTTGTTTGGAAATATGCATCCAAAGTGAGATGCATTGGGTCTGGCTTGGTGGAGAGATGACAGGCTTTGGATGCAGTTGGCCAGGATGTGCAGTTTCAGCAACGCCACTTGCTGACTGTGTGGCCTTGGGGGAGTGACAATCCCTGAGCCAGAGACTCTGTTTGAATGATGGGGTTGGGGTGGCTTGGGGGGGTGCATATGAGAAGAGCTGAGCACACCATCAGTCCATATGAAGTGTGAGCTCCTTGCTGTTCTTTGAAGAGTGTGTGTGTGTGTGTGTGTGTGTGTGGAGACTAGGCTATTAGACAGCTGAGAGCTAAGGTTGTCAAATAGAAACATAGGATGCCCGGTTAAATTTGCATTACTGATGAATAATGAATAATTGCCAGTGTAAGTATACCCCCAATATTTTGCATGGTATATACTTGCACTAAAAATGATTTATTTGTCTGGAATTCACATTTCACCGGGCATTCTTTCATTTTATTCACTAAATCTGTCAACCCTCACTGGAACAATCTATCTTGGCTGTAACATTAGGTCACCCAAGGCAGGGCTAAAGGACCTGCAGTGTTCCAGCCTTGGGAGTGAATGGGGCTGAGTGAGGAAGGGCCTAGAGCTGCCTGGCCCAGCACCCTGACTCAACAGGATTGTCGTCAGCTCAGGGTTGAACCTGAGTTTACTCCGAGCTATTTAGCATCTGCTAGAGCCTGCTTGCCACACTCCGTTTCCCGGCTGAACTGGTTCTGCCCCAGCCCCCTGGCCATCCACCATTGCTAAACCACCCTTCTTCTGCTCCTCTGCAGTGCTCCCCCCATTTTCTCCAATTCTTACTTGGCACATGATGCACCAGTTCTCCCAGTCTGCTCAGCGGGGGCTGGCAGGGCCTAGCAGACTCTGGTCCTGGCAGCGGGGGTGGGGGGCACATACACTCACCAAGGGGAACTAATAGGAAATAAAATAGCTTTCCTCCCCCAAACACCCCTCCCAGCTCCACTAACAGACCCATCCCTTGCAGAGTGAATTGTTTTCAATCCAATCTCATTTTTATTGAAGTTTCCTCCAGGGTTAGCTCAGGAGACTTCTCCCCCTAGCCTCTTCCGAGTGGCCTTATTTACCAGCATCCCCTTGGCATGGCAGTAAAGTGTCTCCATTAACATTTTGTGCATCTTGCTCATCGCGAACACAGGCCCTCAGAGACCTCCAAGGTGGCGGGCATGGCGGCAGCCCGCAGAAACACCAGGCTTATTTTAATTGGTTTGAAACTGTTGCTGCCAACCACAGAGGGGTCCCTTTCCTTGAGTAATGACCTGGAATTTGATCATGCAGCTTTATTGCTGGTAACACTGAAAGTGTAACTGTGTGAGATCAAACAGGAGATGGGGCACACACCTGCCCAACCATGCCACACTCAAGATGGTACACAACTGTCCCGCCATGCCACACTCAAGATGGCTCGTACACCTGCCCAGCCATGCCACACTCAAGATGGCATACATCTGTCCAGCCATGCCATGCTTAAGATAGGCACATACCTACCCAGCTGTGGCATATTTGAGCCAGGAACACATCTGCTGAGCCGTGGCACACTCCAGATGGTGCCCCAGCCACAGAGGCCCCTGTAGGAACCACGTCTTGGGGTAAACTCTCTTGAATGAGTTCCTGGCCCTGGACTGCCCTGGTCTCTGGTATACTACCAGACCTTCCAGAAAAGCTCAGAGTGAAAGCACCCACAGGTCAGCTTTTTGTAACAGAATAACCACGGGGGACTCAGTCTTCTCTGCACCCCTATGGTTCCCACCACCTGGAATGGGAGAGGAGGTGCCTCTCACTCATGCTCTTGGTTCCTTTTCTGCCTGACCATGTCTGCTTGGCAGGGCGGGGGAGAAGCCATATTTGTGCCGAGAACTTTCTGGCATCCTTCTGAGTGTAGGGAGGCTCTCCCCAGAAGAGCAGGGGCCCAATGTCCAGAATGCAGCTCTTGTATTTTCCAGGGAAAAAGATTCAAGAGCGGCCTCAACTCTTGAAGATACGTATGGCCTAGAACCCAGAGGCTTGAGGCCGTGGCCCCATCCCATGCCCAGGGGTCCCTCATTTGGCATGAATGGCATCTATCTTTCCTTGGCTGGGAGATTGCACAACTAGTCTGCTGGGTCTGGCAGTTTCTAAAAGAAAACCTCAGTGGGCAATTGAAGAAGCAATTCTAAACAAGTTTATTGTCCTTTAAAGGAAGACGGTGTGGGAAAGGAAGATCTTGGTGGTTCCTTCCAGAGTCACAGCCTCTTCAACCACCAGCCACGCATATGCATGATCAGGGTTGTCTCTCCCTCGAGGAACTTTCACCTTAACAATGCTCCTCTCAAACAATTTTGGAGAATTTTGGTAGTTATTAAGGTAAAATACACTATAATAAATACACGTGTTCCTCCACCTGCATTAGCAGTGGTTAACGTTTGGTTAGATTGCATTACGTCTTAGAAAAACAAGAGGAATTAAGCATTTCAGATAAAGTTCAAGTCCCTTCTGAACACCCCCAGCTCCATTCCCCTCCCTTTTACCCAGAGGCAACTGCAAGCATCAATTTGCTGTCTGTTTTTCTCCTTTGAAAAACCATTTATGTGCACATGTAACCATGAAGGATAGAGTACAATGGCTTATGTCTTTTGAAAATGTACATATGTATTATTCAAGGTTCTCTAGAGAAGCACAACCAACAGGATATGTATATATGAGATTTACTGTAGGAATTGGCGCATGTGACTGTTGGAATTAGCAAGTCTGAATCCCACAGGGTAGGATGCAAGTTGGAAGCTCCAAATAACTGACCTTAAGTGCCCCGGAGAAGCTGGCTGGCCAAAGTAGAGGCAGAAATTCTTCTTTGTGACTTCTGAAATCCTCTGTTCTGGCTTTTAAGACCTCCAGCTGTTTGGATGAGGAGAATCCCCTGATTTCTGAAACCAGCGTCCTTTGTTGACGGTAGATGCAATCAATCAAAATGCCTTCGCAGTACAATCAGGCCAGAGCTTCCTTAACCCAACAACTGGACGCCATAACCTAGCCAAACTGACACAGGAAATGAACCATCCCAGTCCACCCTTTGTCCACTTGACACCCATCCACATCTCCCTAAATGATACTTAATTACCAAATAAAGACAGGAACAGCCCTACTTCCACCCAACACGAGCCATCTATCCTACATACAACTGAAAACACAGCTAACCTTTCAGAAGACGGTGTAAGTCCTTGGGTAATATTCCCTCTTACTCTTGATATCCTGTAACTTAAATGGCATAAAGTTCATGTAATATATGTTGTATGATAAGATCGTACGAGGGGGAAGAAAACAAATTTTATGTACATATGCAAACATGTTCATAACGAAACAAGAAGTGCAACCTTGCAGGCCTGTGGTTGCCTCTGACCCCATGGGTGGAACTCGTATTTCTAACCACCTTCTTCCACCTTCCCGTCACCCACAGCAGGCACCCCGGCTGGCCCAAACCTTTATTCCTGATTTGGGATGTTGCAGATTTCCATGGACCTTCAACACAGGGCAGGGTGGTACTGAGACACCCTAAGGAAACTCCCGGGCCCCAGGCAAACTCTTCTGTACCTCCATGGTGTACTGGCCACCTTACTGCCCCTTGGTGGTCAGGACCCACCACCCCAGCTAGTGCAGTAACTTCTTTGCCTGATGATGCAGAGGCATGAGGAGCCCAGAGTGGCCCAGTGGCAGTCTCAACTTATGGTTCAGTGGGTCGCTGGGTGTCCTGGTGGAAGCCCTCCTCCTTTCGGGACAAAGAGCTCTAGACCAGCAGAGTTTAAGGTCGTGGGAACAGGTTGCAACAAAATTGTCTAGTGGCTCACTGGGGGGGGGGGAGGGGACAGACGTCTAAGCATCGTTCTGCAATTTGCTTCTTTCATTCGGTATTACATTTTGGGGGCTTCTTGTGCTGACTTGTGGGATTCTGATCCATTCCCTTTATCTGCTGTGCCAGCATCTATCTGGGAAATCTCCACTTTCTCTGAATCCATCCTTTTGTGGTGAGCATTCTGATTATTGGCAAAGTTCTGCAATGGTGATGAGTGTCTGGACCTGTCGGTGCTCCCAACAGCTGTCGTGCTACAGCTCCTGTTTCCCCCAACCTCGTGCCATTGAGACCGCCGGTTCCTTCCACCTGTGTCCATGTGAAAGCTGAAAGATGGCAGCTTGGCTGAATTCAAAGTGCCCCTGATTCCACATGCCTCTCCCCTCTGTTTGTTGGCCGGTTTGTGGGGGGGGGGGGGGGTCCTCCTAGGGACCGTCTGTGACCCCCTCTCTTACTCTCCCACTCTGGATCTCTGGAATGGTTTAGGGTGTCACTCTAAAGAATTAGAAAAAGCAAAGCATCCGTGAACGTTTGGACTTTCTTATTAGAAACCCATTGCCTGCATCCCAATTATAAGTGTTTGTAACCCTGTGGCTGAAATGCCCCGGAGCGTTGAGGGTACAGTGACCCCTCACTGGCTTCTTGCACAGCACAAGGGCTCTCTGGCTTTCCGAGCCCCCAGGCTCTTGGACCCCCAAAGGAATCTCGAGAGAGAAGGTGGGGCCCCAAAGGAGATATGGACCCCTCCTCCCCGCAGAGGTTGGGCTATCTGCAGATAGCCTCATGGGAGCTCCAGGAGGAGAAGAGAGGTGGTGGTGGGGAATCTAGGCTGTGGGATAGCTGGTGGGCTCTTGACCTTGGGAGCATGACCTTCCCCCCCTGCCCCCATTCCCAGGAGGGAGGACTGTTGGCACAGCAAACCTGTGGGAAGCTGGACCCAAAGCCACCTGCCCAAAGAAACCAAGGTGGAGAGGACCTTGGAAGGCTCCAGGCAGGTGACTCCAGCAGAGGAGGCTCTCTCTATCCTGGAAGAAAATAAAAAAGCCCACACAGCCTCCTCCTCTCTGCCTGCTCTGAGACCGAGTTGAGACCCTCTCTTGGTTCTAAGGCCTTCTTGTCTTGGGCACAGATCTCTCTGGCCCCACCCCTCTCCCAGGGTCTGGGGGCCCAGTTCTGTGGTCTGTAGGGGGTCTGAGGTGAGGACCCAGGTGGGAATAGATGAAGTAAACCTGCCTGATGTGTGATGGCCAAACGAATGAATGAATGAGTGAGTGAATGCACATCCTAGGCTTGCTAACACTGCCCTGGGATTCACCAGGGAATCTGCCCCCTCTCATTGCCCCCCGTGGGGTTCCCTTGGCCCTGCCACACCCTGGGTCATGGTTCCTGCCCCAGTGGGGCCGCTGGGGGGTTTCCTGGAGCCGTGCAAGGGCCCAGGAGGGCTGGAAATACGGGGGCAGCTCGTAAACAGTTCACATTACAGATGGGGACACTGAGTCACAAGGAAGCAAGGCAGCAACTGGTAGATAACCCACGCTGGGCCAACTTCTTGCTCCTGACGTCAGAGCTGAGCCCAGATAGACTGAGGGCACAGCAAAGTTCCTGGAGCTGGACTGTCCGCGCCGCCGGCCCCGGGGCCTTTCGACTCTGAGCAGCCTGGCTGCCCCCCCCAGCCACCACGGGCCACCGTCTCTTCCCCAGAGACACCCCTCACAGCACAGAACCCCCTGCCTGCCTCACGTGCACTTGGGCCCAAGGACAGCCGCTGGCAGCAGCGACACACTTTATTAAGCCAATAAAATCTTAAGTACATGAGCCCCACAGAGCCCTGAGGTGTTTTTATGTCCTCAGAAGAGCAGAAGGGTTTCTGGGGCCTGAGTCTCTGTCTGCAAGGCCTGCCTGACACCAGCTCGTCATGCCGCGTGGAACAAGTGGGGGTGCAGCAGCTGCTCCCTCCCTCCTGCCCCTACCCCAGGAAGGCACTGTCACCGAGAGCACCCCACCCCCATCTCCCTCCTGGGGACCCTGACCCACTGCCACCTGGCTCCTCACCCAGGCAGCACCGAGAGCCTGTGCTGCTGCCCCCGGGGTCTCGGGCTCCCCCCCTTGCATGAGTCTGGTCACCTGCTCCCAGCAGGGCCCCTGGGCCTCTGCAAATGCTCCACTGGAGGGAAGGAGCCCCGAGCGCTTTCGCCTCTGCCCCAGGGTGTCAGGCTGGGGCCTGAGCCCTGCAGTTCTTGGTGTCAGAATCTCCTCTTCCTGTCTAAGCAATCTGCCCCTTCCCCACCCCCACCCCATCCCTTTTTGTCTTTTGGAACTTTTCCTGGCCTGCCTACCTCCTCTGGACTGCAGCGGCCGCGTGCAGCCCTACGAATCGATTCAGAAAGCGATTAGTTACAGTACAGTGGCGCTGCTAACTGTGGCATTTGCTTTCCAGTTATTGATACATCATCAGAATTGAGAAACAATGGTCAGGAGGGGGAAGAGAGGGACGCATGGTGTGGGGAGGGGCAGAGGAGGGAGGGCTGAGCAGAGGTGACTGTCCTGCAAAGGTCAGGGCCCTTAGCTAAGACCAGCTGGCATGGATTCTGGGGCCAGAGCAGTGGCCAGGCTGCCCCCCACCCCCATGGACTCAGGGTTCGGCCCACCCCTCCAAGCCTCGTGTCTCGTGTTCCTCGTTTGTGAGCGTGCAGGACCTGTCCCACGCAGGCTACCAGCCTCTCTCTGCCCCTCCCTCCTGCCCCTTTGTGGAGTGGCTGAGCCGGGGCTGGAGGAGGGAGACGCGAGAGCATTTCTGGTTCTCCCTGCAAGCAAGGTCAATCTCTGGGAGTCTGAGCTGAGAGAGACCCTGGGGTGCCCATGACCCTGATGTCTGATCGCAGGGGTCAGTGGATGGGCTTGGGGGCGATGAGCTCCCAGAAATAAGATGCAGCACTTCTGTGTCTCTTATGGAAAATGGTCCTTTGTTTTTGTCAGTTTTTCAAAGAAGTCTGCAGCCCCCAAAGGCAAGACCCCAGGGCCTCCATCTCAGCTTGTGGCTTGGGAGAAGAGCCTCAGCCCGGACGGTGAGGGTCAGGGGTCACCAGTGAGCCCCTGAATACAGCTCCCTTGCTTTAATGCGCAGTTTCAGTAAGATCCCGGAGCCAGGCAGGGTCCCAAGGGAAACCGCCCCGTGCAACGCTGTGGTGGGGGCTACGTGACATGATGCTTTGGGCACAACTCACAGAACTGCATGCACAGAGTGGGGGCCCCTGCAATCCAGGGGCCTCAGTCACAGAGAACATAGCCCTTTTGGCTCATCAGTGGTGACGAATGCCCCACAGGGCTGCCAGATGCTGATAATAGGGAGAGTGTGTGAAGGGGGGAGGGGGTGGGGGACTCTGTGCCATCTGCCCATGTTTTCTGTAATTGAAAGCTGCTCTCAAAAACCAGAGAATGAGCCTGGGGCAGAGAGCCATTCATTCATTCATTCATTCATTCAGCCTTTCATCATTTATCGAGCACCTCCTGCATGCCAGGCTCTGTTGCAGGCACCAGGGACACACAGCAGACTCAGCACATCATCACAAAGCAGATCAGTCAGTCAGTGCTGCTAATGAGCAAACACATTTTTTTAAATCATGCTGATCAAGGCCTTGAGTAAATGGGGCGGGGTGAAGAGGTAAAGCATGCTGAGGAGGGCTGGAGACAGGGAGGCAGCTTTGGATCAGATGGTCAAGGAAGGCTTCCGCGGGGGAGGTAAGGTTAAATGCAGACACGCTGTAGACTCCCTGAGGATTTCAGGGAACAGCATTCCTGGGGGATGGAACAGCATGTTCAAGGGCCCTGAGGTCGGGTTTGGCAGTGAGAAAATCGGCGTGGCTGGGACAGAGGTGGCACGGAGGAGAGACAGATGTGGCAGGGCTGGGGAGGGGACACCAGGGTGGGGCTGGAGGGGGATGGGAGCGATCCCAGGAGGTGCTAACAGCTGGGTGGGAGGGGAAGGTTCAGGAGAGGTGGGAAAAGGATAGGGCAAAGCTCTGACTGAAACCCCCTGCAATGCAGTGCCCTCCCTTTTTTCCTCTTTCCCTCTGTTCATCCCCCTTCCTGTGCAAAACTCCCTGCTAAGTGTTAGGGATCACACAGCTGAACACAGTGTCTGGTGAGAACCTGGCATTCCGAGACACTTGGTCAACCACAGGGGAAGGCCCAGGACAGACGGAGACGAAAGCACGCCTGGTGGCGATGGCAGCAGGTTTTGGGACACGTGCTTGGAGGGAGCATTGCGAACCCGAACCCGACAGCAGGCCTGCTCCACCCCTCGCAGGACATTCACCCCTTAGACTCCAGCCTACTGCTCGGCAGGCAGCGTGCTCTGGTTCTTACCCATAAGCTTGTTTGCTGGAGAGAAGTCTGGGGCCACTGAGATGGGCCATCCCGGAACCGGCAACCGGACTGTGGTGGCTCAGGCCCGTCGCCATGCCGGCCCCTCCCCTCCGCTCCCGGAGCGGGTTCTGACCTGTGCACACTGCCCCCCCCACCCCCAACCCCCGCCCGGGGAGTGGCGGAGCTGGGAGCATCCTCCACCCGCCAGGCTGCAGACGGGCAGCATCGTTCTAACTTTTCCCAGCCTAATGTTTCCTCGTGTGCAATGTTCAAAAGATGTGGTTCCCATGACATTCTGTCCTGTGATATTTTTAATCAAGATTGCGGGAGAGCCCGCGTCTGCTGCACTCCAGACAGTCAGAGATTGAAAATGGTCTTGTTCTCTTGTTTTCTTTTTCACGTACAGCATTCAGCGGGAAGAGCCGGAGGAAATTCTGCCAGCACCTCTCTTGAGTGGGTCTGCAGGCCCCTTCGGCTGGGAACCCGCCCAGGAACTGCCCCTTCTGCAAATAGGTGGGTACCCCGTTGCAAGGCCCTCTCCGCTGTACCCCGAGCCGGTTCTCAGAGCTGGCCCAGAGGCCTGGGGGCCTGGGGGAGGGTGTCCACGGCGTGGCGGACAATGAGTTGGGGATACTGCACCTCCATCGTGGAGGAGCCTTGGCAGAGGGCCCCAAGGTCCATAGAAAGGAGTGGCCGTGGGGACAGCCGCCCCCACCCCTTGTTCCCAGGACCCCTCCCTGCTTTTCACCTGCCCTCCCCAGGTCCCCCCGCTAAAATGCAAATCAGCAAGTGCATAATAGATAATTAATAGACTGATCAGCCAGCAAGGGAGGTAAGTAGATAAATAATTTTAATTATCCTTGGGTTGCTCATAAATTCCCCCCTGCCTTTATTAGAGTCTCTGTTTACGGGAGTCGCTTCGATGGCCTGTCATTTTGCAGCTCCCTCCCCTCGGCTGCCTTGGTGCCCACCTCCAGCTCTGACCTGGGGTGGAATAACAGACAGATCCTTTCCCGAGGGGCCCAGCGGAGGCCCAGGGAAGGGAGTGCTTTGTGCCAGTTGCCAGGCTGGTGGCGGTGGGGTAGAAGGCTCCCGGGGCCTGCCCGCTGTACCCGAGGTGGCTGCAGCCTGAGCTCAGGCTGAAGTAGTCAGTGTGGTTGGACTTGGCACCCGGGCCGTGGGTCTGAGCTCACTCTTTTCCCCGGGGAGGGCCTGGGCCTATTAATAGCCTTGGCGGAGGCTTCCTCATGCCCCACGTGCCAGGAGAGAAAGTGGGTGAATTAATATGAAAGGAAACTCCTCCAGAGAACGTTGGGGCCAAACTCGCTCCTGACTCCCCGAGGGTCGAGGTGGACGGGGCACCCGATGGGGTGAGGGGTTCCCGCACCCCCAACCTCCCCTCCAGAGAGAATCCTGATGCCAGGGGCTGGCGGGCAGAGGGCCAGCTGTGGGGGGCTCTCCCAGGGGCCAGGAGGTCAGCTCAGGTCCCCGCCACTTAGCAGAGGGCACAGGGCAGCCAGCGGCCTTGGCTCTCCTCTCCTCTCTCTAGTGGCTTGCGTTCTTCTGCGTCCACTCAGTGGCACGGATGGCAGAGGGGGAGGTGGCCCTTGGGGACAGGCACCGGGCAAGAGCCTCGTCCTCCCGCCTCTTCCCCCACTCCTGGGGTCTGTGGCAAAAAGCATTTGGCCTGACTAGAAACCACTGTAGCCTGGTGCGGAGCCGCAGGGATGGAGCTGGGCAGGGGCTGGGAAGCCCTGCGAGGCCTGGGGCTGGAGAGGCATCTGGGGCACAGGGTGGGAGAGGGGTGGCCGCCGGCAATGCCAGTGAGCAGCCGCCCCCAGCCTGGCCACGTTACCGGCTGAGGCTGCTAGGAATATGCTCACAGGCCTGCTTTACCCTCACCATGAATCGTCCACGGCCCCCAGCTCATGGCCCAGACCCAGGGCTCGGCTCCAGCCCGCTCAACTTTGTGCTGGTCACAGCACGTCCCCTGCCCTGGGCCCGGCGTCAGCAAGTTCTCGGGAGCCCGGCCCTCTGACCAGAGGCCGCGCGGGCAGAAAGGCAACCCTGGCTGAGCAGACAAGGGCTTTTCCAGTTTCACTTGGTGGAATTAACGTCTGAAAAGTGGCCTGGTGTTGGCTCCTTGCCTTTGCTCAGCGCCACCCACCCCTCGTCTGCCCCCGGGCAGGCTATGTGGTGCTGGGGGCCACCACCTGGGCAGTGGTGAAAAGAGCCGACGGGGTGGCTTCTTCTCTTCTTGCGGGCTCAGGTGTGCAGAAGGGGCGGCCACTGGCAGGTCTTCATCCAGCCTGTCCAGAGCAGTGGGCGGGCCGGGAGGGGACATGAGTGTGACGGAGGCCTCTAAAGCATCTTCTAAAACAGAGGCCCGAGGTCCGGAGACAGCTCAGCTTCTCTTTGGCTTTTCTGATCGCTTGTGGGACATTTTAGGGTGTCTTATCTGGTTTTTATTTGAGAGCGTTGGGGGCAGATGGGAAAGTAAAGCAAGTAATGAATCCAAGTTCCCTCAATTCCCAGCTGGCACCCTCCCCTCGCCCAGTGATGGAATCTCAGCTGGCCCTGTGGGTGCCCCCCAGCTCCCCTCAGCCCCCCGGCCACAGCACCATGCAGGGGCGACAGTGGCCAGCCCCCTGCCCCACCCGGGCCTCTCAGGATTGCGAGAAGGAGCCTGGGGGGGACGTGCTGCAGCTCCCTAGAAAAGCTGATAATTCCTGCAGCTTCATGGTGTGTCTTACACCCGCTTAACCCTCCCCCACCACGACTCCCCATGGGAGCGAGGGCCCCGAGGACAGGAAATAGGGAGCTGGGACTTGAACTCGTGCCTTCTGCTCTGGCTCTGTACTGGCCGCGTGTCTGCAAACTGCCTCTGAATGGTGCAACGTCCGCTGTGGGCTGTCAGGACTGCCCGGCCTGTCTGGGGCGGGCATCGATGCTAGAAGCTTTGCATGGAACAGAGCTGTGTCACTTGTGAGCGTGCATGTGCATGTGAATGTATGCATGTGTGGGTACATGCATATGCGTGTGTGAGTGTGCATGCGTGCATATATGAATGTGCGTGTATATCTGTGTATGCGTGAGTGCGGTGTGCGTGTGTGTGAGCCTCCGAGTTGGCGAGGATTCACAGCCTTAGAAGTTCCGTTCCACCCCTGGAAACCGCGGGCAGGGAGAGGGGGCCGTTGTGTCGGTGCTGCCCTGAAGCCGCCGCTCCCACGGGTCACAGAATGGCACAGAGTGCCGGGGCTGGGAGGCCCCTGGGTTGGCTTGTCCTGCCCCCTCCACTTAGTCGAGAAGGGGCCTAGGAAACGGCCACAGGTTGCCCCGAGCCTTGCGACCAATTCTGCAAGCAGCTCCTCTGAATCCAGAGGATTCAGGGCGGACGCATGCGGCATGGCTGCTCAGCCACCGCTTCAGGGACAGCGGTCATCCCAACTACCCGCAGTCCCGCGGCCGTCCTGGCAGGATGTGTGTTCCTGGAGGCCACTGCGCTGCCACTCCAGGGCCAGTCACCGTCGGCGGGGGCCGCCTTGGGGAGGGGGCACTTTTTGGATGAGAAACAACTGGGCAAGGCTTCCTGCCCTCGCCCTGCAAGTCGGACCCTCAACGCAGGGACACTGTCCAGGGGCCGGGCAGCATCTGCGCAGGGAATGGGTGACCTGTCGAGAGACTCGGGCTTGGAAAGGAGCCAAATAAAGAGGGGAGGGGCTCGGCTCTCCCCCAGGCTTGACAGCACCCCAGAACGCTGCCCCCTGCGTCAGGATGCACATGCCCTGCTGCAGACCCTGTGATCCCCCCTCCCACACCACCCACACCGTTAGGGGAAGGCGGGGAGGGCACCAAGAAATGCCGGACCCCTGGTTTGTCTCCTGCGCTCCTTTCTTCTGATGACACTTTACCTTTGTCCCCCTGGGACACCCTTGAGACCTTCAGTAGGATTGATTTTTCTTTCTTTTCAAATTAAAACTAACTGAGGACCTTTTAAAAAGTATTATTACACAATAAACAGATATCCGTCATAGAAAATACATTCAAGAAGAGTAGGGCGGAGACACCTAAAATCCCACAGTCAGAGTTAACCTCCTGTTAACACCTGGGCATGTGTCATCTTCCCGGAGTTTTTCTATGCATAAGGCTATGCAAAACACTCTGCAAAAATGGGAGCAGGCTATCAATGCTGTTTTGTTACCTGTTTTGCTGTTGTTTGTGCTCAAGAGTATTTTCAAGACCTGTTTCTAAGTTGTCGTTCCCCTTGTTTTTAGTGATTGAATATGACTCTGTTGCAAAAAAGGGCAGCAATTTACTTAGCCAGTCCCCTCAGGTATGCTTTCAAGTATGAAAACAGACATTAGCCACTGATCCTATTTCTAACCCCCATGCCACATTTTCAGAAATGAGAAGATGGATTTTCCAAACGGGAATGGGGAGATGGCGCTGCACGTCAATAGCAGTCGGCGGCTCCCTTTCCAAAGAGCTTCTTTGACAAACGGGCTCCCCCAGGGCCTCGGAGCCGCCCCACGTATAAAACCCTGGTTCTCGCCTGGCTTCTGCATCACTCATCCTTCCCTTCTTTTGTGGATGTCTTCCCAGCTCAACATGTGCACTCACTCTCGCACGTGTGCACACACACGTTTGCACAAGTGTGTGCACACATGCGCGTGTGCACCCTACACATGCTAATGCATGCATGCAGGTTCTGGAAGCTTCTCTCCATCATCCACCGAAAGGTCACGTGCACTGATTTAACTCATTATTAGTCACCTCTGTCCATCAGGCATTTCCCTCTTGCAGCTGTTCCTGGAGAATAAACTACCATTTCTCTCTAAACAATCAGGGGAAATAGAAGTTGATGAGTCTGAGCAGGCCAGTGTCCCCATCCGTGGGACTTATTTAACAAGACAAGAAGTCAGAAAAAGAGGAGGCAATGTTGAGGGAACTTGTAATAGAACCAGGTTAAAAATAGAAAAATCTCAGGCCTGTGGGTTGACACATCAGAGCCTGTCTGGGTACCTGAAATGGTGCCACCAGCACCCTCTGGAATATTCTTTCTTTGGCAAGTCCAGCCAAGGGCTTCCCTAAGCCCCTGTTTCCTCAGGACCCCCCAGAAGCCAAGAGCACAGTCTTGGGCTTCGGGAGAGCAGTGCCTACAGGTGGGCTGCTTGTGTGTCTTTATGCAACCATATACCAGGCAAACAAACTGCATGTTATTCAATTTCATGTGTATTTTAAGTTAACTTTTAGATCTATTAGTTCTGTTAAAAAAAAAAAAGAAAGGGTCTCTCAATTGCCATCAACCCTTTCCTCTCCCCCTGAAAAACAAAAACTTTAAAAATTAGGGCAAGTTCAACAGTCTGTGTAGCCTTGCTATTTTACATCATGCGTTGGTTGGTTCATTCATTCATTTGTGCAGCACCTAATGGTGGGGTGTCTGCCAGGAACACCTGGGTTTGAACCTCGGCTCTAGCCAATAATTAGCGAGGGGCCTTGGGCATTTTCCCTAAGCTGAAGCCTCAGTTTTTTAGCCTTAAGATGGGATAATGGCATCTTTCTTGGAGGGCTGTTGAGAGGATGGAGGAGATATTTGTTGTATGTGAAGAACCCTGTACGGCATCTGGCACACAGTGAGAGCTCAGCGTATGGACACATTTTTATGGATCGGTGTTGACATGATGGAGACTGGGCTAATTTGGAAAACAGTTTCCCATTGAGGCGTCCTACAAAGATACAACAGCTGTGCATTCTATCTGCAGAAGCCTGGCCATTCGGCAATCGCACCCCAAGGCTCGCCACTCTGTTGGGGGCACATCTTTTCAGGGATGGGACTAGAAAACGGACAAGCCCAAGAAGGGGCAGTTTCCCCCCTCTCTTTGGGCAAAACTCACCTGGCCATGTCAGCCTGAGAGACTATGTTTTCTATTAACTGCTAACCCCAAGCTGCTTCCAAGTCTAAGTACAGCCCAGACAGATAAACCAAGGGGGCCAGGGTGGTTGAAAGGATGGAGACCACGTTCATGAAAGTGGATTAGGTGGAGCTGGAGCTGGCAGCAAGAGAGATGAAGAAAGGGGCTCCTTCTCCAAAATGTGAACTCGGGGATTAGTAGCTGTATTAGTTAGGATTCTCTAGAGAAACAGAATCAACAGGGAACACTTGCAAATATACTATTTATAAAAGTGTCTCATGTGACCGCAGGAACGCAGAGTCCAAAATCCACAGGGCAGGCTGTGAAGCCGACGACTCCGACGGATGGTCTGGGTGAACTCCACAGGAGAGGCTCGCCGGCCGAAGCAGGAATGGAACCTGTCTCCTCTGAGTCCTCCTTAAAAGACTTCCCGTGATTAGATTAAGCATCACTCATTGTAGAAGACACTCCCCTTTGGCTGATTACAAATGGAATCAGCTGTGGATGCAGCTGACGTGATCATGACCTAATCCTATGAAATGTCCTCATCGCAACAGACAGGCCAGCACTTGCCCAACCAGATAAACAGGTACCACAACTTGGCCAAGTTGACACATGAACCTGACCATGACAGTAGCCATGAGCCAGTGCCTGCCAGTCATGAATCCTCTGCTCAGTTTTGGTGAAAAATGTTTTGTGGCCACATAACATGGACTTTTTCTGAGAAGAAAACACTAAAATGTCAGTCTGTTTTCCCCTGAAGCCTATTCACTGCTCCTGGAAACTTAAGAAGCGGTAGCAGTTCCCCCTTAAATTACCGTCCCCAGCTTTAAACCATGGAATCATGGGTTTTCCGAGATTTCCCCTATCAGTCTAGATCAGCCATAACTAAGACCACCCTTAGGAGTCAATCACAGCCGGCAAACTATTAGTAATAATCGTAACAGCAATATATTCTCCACCAGAAATGCTCTCCTGAAATTCTTTTAACTCCAAACCTGGCTCTATCTGGTGGATCTTTCAGTCATTCTTGGTTTAGGCTTCTTTGATCATCTTCTGGATTTCCCCTGTCCCAAGATATCTCCCAAGGTACCTAATTTTTATTTCATTTGTATTAAAGAGCCAAAGATATGTTTGCAAAAATCAGGATCGTGCCTCCCTCTTCTGGGCGTGAGGTTCCCTGTTTTCCTTTCTGATTCTTTCTCACCTCAGTGGGATTTGGGGTGCCCCACGGCATGGTGGTTTGAGTTGACATGGCCCAGTTTTGCACCTGGGTGAGCCATTGTCTGCCTGGCTTGCACCAGGATGGTCCCACCCTGTCCACCTCCATACCACACGTGGCCTTTTATGCATGCATTCCTTTCCCACGGCCACCTCTTATTCCCCTATCCAGCTGCACCTGCTGCTGGGAGCATTTCAGCAATGCTGAATCAAAATGAACCTCTCTGGTTACAGGCACTTGGCCCCTGCCTCTGTGCCTTGCAGTCAGCAGGACGCTGGGGCTCAGATGCAGTTACTGCCCTCAGATCGATGCACGCCACTGGGACAGTCTGTTTACTTCTGTCTCTCCCTGCCACCAAGGTCAGCATCACCCCCCACCGGATGGTCCGCACTCACTGAGGACCTCCGCCCTCCTGCACTTCTTTTGCTGAAAACAACTTCAATTCTCTGGAGCTTGCCCACCACCCACCCCACCCCCAACCTGACCTCAAACTCCACATGAGTGAGCGTTAGGTGGTGGCATGAAGACATGGCTTCCCCCAATTCCCTGAGCTCATCCTGGACCCTGCCCGTAGCATGACGCCCGGATGCAAAGGTGGTTTCTCTGATGCGTTACTGGCTGAGATGTCAAGGCCCAGTGGTGGCTTCCTCCCTAGAACCCTGGGACTGCAGGGTCGTGCTTTATTCTATTTATGTGCCGTGATCCATGAAGACTTGGCTCGGGCAACCTCCTGACCAAAGACTCTTCTTCACACTGTGTGTCAATGAAACGCTGGTTGGTTGCCTCTGTGCCTTGCCTGTGCTGTTCCCTTGCCTAAAATCTCCTTAGCTCATCTTGTCTGTCTTAGCTTCCTGGGCTACCATAACATATTACCACAAATGATGGGAATTTATTGAGTCATGGTTCTGAAGCCTAGATCCCAAATCAAGGTACCATCAGTCATTGAATTGAGGGCCCTCTCGAATCCAGCAGATGACCTCATCTTAACTTCATGACACCAAGAAGGCCCAATATAAAGTCACAGTTCTGAGGCCTTAGGACATGGACACGTTGTTTTGGGGGACAGAGCTCACTCCACAGCCTCCTGCCTGAAGCCATCCTTGGCACTCCCCGTTCCCACCTCTCTACTTTCCAGGCATGGTTTTGGTTATGAGCTTGCTGGTTATGTAGCAACCTTCTGCTTCCTGTCTTTGCCACCAGCATGGGGACAACTAGAAGCAGAGATTTGCTCAAACTCACCTTCGCCCCCACCCACAGCTTTGCAGGTACCGGTGCATGTCTGGTGTTCAAGAGCAGCAAGGTTCAGAGCAGGCACAGGTCCTTATAGAACGTCGCTGGGTGGGGCGCCACCAAGGCAGCCGAGTCCCCGGGCTCCTGAGAGACGTTTCGGGGTTCTCTGGCTTCTCAGTATAAGCTGGCCCATGTCCTTCTTAAACCGTCTGTTTGCCTTCAGCACTCTGCCGAGTCTAATGACCCAACCCAAATGCATTTTATGTTTGCTTGATGGCAAAGTCTCCCCTGCTTTTCCTTCTCTGCGGGGAGAGGCTGCCGGGTGGGGGCACACATGCCAATTACATCTTCCCAGGCACACAGCTTTATTTTGGAATTCATATGCTTTTCTTGAAAAAGTAACCACGTGGCTCAGGTAGGACAAATAAGCTCCTCTGCTCAACTGTCCAGAAGAATTTCTAAAGAGCCGTTGGGAGTCAGGTTGTTGTTGGCTTCTGCATTCTTGATTTTGGTGGCTCAGCTTTGTGATGACCACCCCAGGCTGGGCAGGGATCGACAGACTGGTCACTGACCACACGCTGGTCAGCTTGTATGACCCTGGTCTGGCCCTCACATCCCCACGGAAGGCCACAAGAAGGCTTGGTTCTGGGACCAACACCAGGCCAGAAGACTGCTTCACCAGTTCTATGTATTTTCGATCCTACATCAGTCCCGGAGGTGAGAACTCATCCAGCTCCCGGGGACCCCGGGACTGTCAAAGACAATCGGGAGGCGTGCTGGTGAGGCCCTGGGCTTGGTCTCAGCAGGTCACATGAGGGGGCACTGCCAGAGCTAGGCCTACTTTGGAGCCAGCTTGGAGTGCAATGAGCACCACTGCTGCACTTGTGCCCTCTTTGCACCCAGCTGCACGTGGACCCCCAGAGAGCCAGCTCCTGCAGAGTCAGGGGGCTGCTGTGCTGGGAGGCTGGATACCTTGAGGTCCTGCGGGATGCAGGGACCCCAGGGCATCTGGGACACTCTAACCCTGCTCTGGGATGGCCCCAGTTCTCCAGCTCAGGGGTACTCTACCCAAGCACTTCTGTTCAGGGGGAGAAAGGGGGACTCTGCAGATCTCCAGACAAGGAGGGAGGCAGCAGGACTTGGGGGGACTTGAAGGAAATGAACAAAAGCAGTGAGATGCTGGCCAAGATCAAAGGGCAAGAACCACAGCCGCTGAGGGGAAGAAGAGAGGAGGGGGACGACGAGAGCGGGTAGCTGGGCAGAGATGCGGAGGTAGTTACGGAGGAAGCAGTGCCAACCCCTCAGACCCGGGTCCCGGGGGAGGGGCCATCAGAGAGCACCTTCCCTCCGGGTGAAGGGACTGTGCCCTTTCTGCCCTCAGTTCCTCCTCGTTACACTCACTGCTTTCCCATGTATATACAGCACACAAGTAATGCACTGCAGCGTGACACTGGTGAATGATGTGACGTTACATAATGACACCAAGACTCCTGAACCAAATCAGAAAATAGAAGTCAGACGTGGTAGTTTGTCCGTGTGTGTTGTGTGTGTTTGGGGCATCAGTTGGGGAGACGCTTATGGTGGTAAACTTTTTAAAAACTCTTTTGCTTGGGCGGGCCACAGTGGCTCAGCAGGCAGAGTTCTCGCCTGCCATGCCGGAGACCCGGGTTCGATTTCCGGTGCCTGACCATCCAAAAAAAAAAAAAAACAAAAACTTTTTTGCTGATGGCAGGGCCATTTTATTAAAAGTTCTTTTGCATTTTCTTTTTGAGTCCGCACTCTGGGGAACCCCATACATTCTGAGCCGTGAATGAAATCTGGCTGTGTCAGCAGTCTGCAAAATAAATTGATATTAAATGCAACAAAAGTCTCTCTGATTCACCTCATTTCTGCCTTCCCCCATCTCCGACCCCTTCTCCACACCCTGTCTGCTCATCCCCCATCAAGCTGTGATTGAAAAGTACAAGGACGGGTGGAAGCGCACGCCATTGCTGCATGAAATAACACTGACTCATCTATTATTTACAAACCTCATTAATTATTGTTCGCAAATAGCTATATCTTCCCACTGCCCTGCCACAAACAAACTGACATGCCCAAGTGCATGCACGCACTTCCCACATCCCAGCACTCTCATAAAGTAGAGCTACCCTGTCACCTTCGCCCTGCGGCCAGGGCATGCCCAGATGCCAGATCACTCCCTGAGCTGCCACCCGGGGGATGAAAACTGTGTGGTCAGGGGTGGGGCAGCGAGGAGTGGAGGAAGGAAGTGGAGAGAAGGGCTGAATTTTTAGGAGAAAACAAATAACACAAAATGTGAAACAATGCCTTCTGATTCTTCAACCAACACCATATGTCACTCACTACTCGGGCCCTGCAGTTTTGAATTTTAAGTTGGGCCATGCTTACCCCAGACTGTCCATGAGAAGCCTCCCTGCCTGTTCCCTAAGCTGGAAGTCACTTGCTGGAAATAATTGGCTCCCACCTGGAATGTACAGAGAGGCCAAGGAGGCTGGCATTCCCCTCCCTCACCTTGCCAGTTTGTGCATTTATTTTTTTTTCCTCCTGCCCTCCCTACAAAGCAAATCTTGATTTAAGAAATCAAAACTGGCAACTGTATCTCGTCCCTAACATGCTCCAATTGCCAGGATCTGGAAAATCTGCTGTGGGCAGGCAGGATTGCCTCCAAATGCATTCTAGCATGGTGGACATACCGAGCACACGGGCGGCAGAATTAATCTGCATTCTTCACCTCTGATGGGCCCAGCCACCGGTGCCAGATAAATCCATTGCCTCCGAGGAGATCTGCAAACCTGAGCACGTGCCACGCTGGCCGTCATCTCTGTGCAGGCCCTGACATGGACCGAGTATGATACAAACAGTGAAGCAATCTCCAAGTAAAGCTTAAGCAATCGCTGTCTCGATAGAAAATCAGGCTGTTTGCACCGCGGCTGTTCTCTTCCAATAATGAAGCATGATCTGACCCTCCCTCCCCCCAAGAGTCTGTTCCTCTTAAAGGACCAAATATTAGGAAGACATTCGAATGGGGAAATGAATTAAAACAAATGACAAGCCATCATATGTTTCCGTCTTAATGAAGGCAGATCAGCAGTGGGATGAGGCTTTAGAAGCCGTGGCTGCTGTTTCCAGGTGATAATTGTGTGCTTCCAGGCCTGGGATGGATACCCAAGACCTCCCCATGTTCCCTCACCCGGTGCTCAGTCGGCCGCGGGTCGCTGTCCGTGGTGCTGAAACCCTGCTCTTTCAGACCTCCCTACTTTCTCTTTTTCTCTAAGAATTGAGGAGGCCCTACTGCCACAAATTGAGTAAAGGTGTGCCCCCATCTAATCCACTAAACTGACCCCCAGGTCAAAATCCTGCTGAGGGGTTCCAAGGGTTGAGAAACTGCTAAGGAGAAGCCATGAATTGTTGAAGGGGAGTAGAAAGCTGGTTTGTTTGCCCTGGTTTTCTAGCCATCCAAGGCAGTCACGCATCACAGCTGGAGAACCCAGTAGCCCGCGCTCTATTTACCTGTTCTGGCAGCTGGACTCGGTATGAGATGATGCCACTTCTTTCCAAGTTCTAGCTGTCCCCGTGCCAGCCGAGGGCTCTTTCTCAGCCGGGTTCCATCTCCCCATCCTTTCACAGCAGCTGGGGCTGAAACCCCAACCAGAATGAGCCCTGCCTGCCTCCCCGTGTTGCTAATCTCCCCACTGACCCATCCACAGGCTGCACCATCGCGACAAGAAGGCCCTCCGGCTTGTCACCGCCCCCACCACCCCGCCCCGCCCCAGAGCAGCAGATTAATGTTAAAAAGAGCAATAGACGGGGAACTGGGAAAATTCCTGCTGACCCCCGAGTGACCTTGGGTGAGTCATTTTACATCTCTGAGTTCTCAATTTCCTCACCTGTTAACCGGAGATAATGAGACCTGCGCTGCCAGCCTCTCCAGGCTATCAGGAGGATCAAATGAAGCAATAGATTTAAGTGGCTTTGAAAAACTGTGAAATACAATATAAATATAAGGCATTAATAATAGTGGCATGGTAATAGAGAGGACCCTTCTGAGATCTCCACCTCTGATGTTCCACCAAGAGCCCTTCAGTGGCCTCTTTTTTAGTGGGGGGGGGCAGTATGGAGGGGAGGGGCAGATTTAAAACCCCGTAAAGCCGATGTAAGCCTTTAGGGAGGAATCATCTTTTACACCAACTCCCCAAAGAAAGGCCAGATTTCAAGATGAAGTCTGTTTGCTTCTTACTTTCCTAATATAAAGGGAGCGGATGGTATTTCCCCCCTAATGTGGCTTCACGTTGGTGAAATCAGAATACAATAGGCAGAGGTCTCTGGTGGCAGAACTGAGCAGAGGAAAGAAAGCAGAAGGATCTGTTCTAAGTATTTGGTGTGTGCTACTGTCATTATGCAACCAGAGCAGCCCAACTTAATCCTCGGCACCATCAAATACTTCCAGGGGCAGTGCATGGTATGTGTGTGTGTGTGCACACACGTGTGCATGTGCAATACAGAGTGCAAGTGTGAGTGTAAATATGTTATCACTATAGGCTAACATTTTAATTCCTTCCTTCAAACAATATTTATTGAGCATCTTCTGTGGGTTGGAGCGACACTAGGGACTAGCGACAGAGCGTCCTTGTTTTCTGGCTTTCAGAGTGGTGGGGAGGCAGGCAGAGGACAAGGTAGAATGTAACAAATGCCACACTGGAAGCATGGGTGCCAGCACACTCTGGCTCTGTGAAGTGTACATGGTACTGTGATTCTCTCTGATCTTTCTTACCACTGCTTCTTTCTTAGTTACCACTCAAAATTGCTCTTTAGGTCCTGTCCTCTGCTGAATCCTGATGTCCTCGGACCCTGCGACTTCCTTTGGCTTTTAGACAACTCCCATTACCTTGGTTTCGATTATTGGCAGAGTCATAATAATTTAGAGCACCCCCAATATGTCGGTCACCAGTGAAATCCCAGAATGAGGGACTAAGGGAGATTGGTGGTGGAGGTCCTGGGGCTGGTTTTGGGGTCTAAGTTGCAGCGTCTTATAAGGTTGTGGCAGCTGGTTATTGTTTTAGGTTGCTAAAGCTGCCCTTTATAAAAGCCAACTATAAACTGTAACTGTAAACTTGTAACTTAATAAACCCCTTTTGTAAAAGCTATAAAAAAAGCTTTTACAAAACGGGTTTATTAAGTTGCAAGTTCACAGTTCTAAGGCCATAAAAATATCCAATCTAAGTCATCCAGAGAAAGATACCTTGATTCAAGAAAGGCCTAAGGTGTCTGGAGCTCTGACAGCTGGGAAGTCACATGGCTGGTTTCTGCTGCTCCTTCGGCTTCTCGGTTCAAATAGCTTCTCCAGGGGCATTTTCTTTCTTGCATCTCCAAACATCTCTGGGTTGTCTCTGAGCTTTTTCCAAAATGTTTCCCTTTTAAAGGACTCCATAAGTGGATCAAGACCCACTTTGAATGGGTGGAGACACATTTCCATGGAAACCACCTAATCAAAAGGTCCCACTCACAACTGGGTGGGTTGCATCTCCATGGAAGCAACTTAATCAAAAAGATCCCACCCAAACAATAGGTCTGCCCCCACACGTGTGGATGAAGATTGAAAAGAACACATCTTTTCTGAGATACACAACAGTCTCAAGCCAGCACAGTCATGGATTGGCGTTCCTGGTCAAATCTGTTCTCTGGCTTAGGAGTGAAATTCAAGGTTTACCTCCACGGCAAAATCTCTATGCAGGAACCATTTAAGCCCCGTGCTGCCCCGGCTTCTCACAGCTGACCTGCACCGTCCTCTCTTTTTCTACTGAACCTAGAGGATCCGCACAGGGCTATGTATAGGGGCTGTGAAAGTGGCTGGGGAGAGGGGCTGTGAGCTCACTGGGTTCCATGAATGCCGGGACTCTGGCACTGTTGTCTGTCCCTGTCAACAGAGCTCAAGGGACTGCAGAGGAAATGTGGAGTTCTGTCCTGCCTCCCTGGGCAGCGAGCCGTCTCACTCTGCACGTCCGTCACAGAGGCAGGAAGGGGCTGTAGGTTCGAGTGGTCTCCTAACGATGTGGGGTTCTCTGGGAGGCTTTCTCCAGTCCCATTCCACCTGCTCAGATTGGGAATGTCACCAACCCAGAGCTTTTGCAAGGCGCTTCAATCAATTCCCAAACTTGGAGCAGAGTGCTGCAAATAACTACTATAGTTAAATTACAAATCCATGCAGGCCAGCTAACTGAGGGCAACCCCACAGTGACTTTCTTATCTCCCATGCCCCAACCCTGCTGATGAAGTTACCTCATAATCCAAATTGTGGCATTGCAGAGGGAGCTGAGGCTTTCTCTTCATACCCAGGCTACACGTGAGACAGGAAATCACCTCACCACGGATCCTCCATGGCTGTATAGCTTAATACCTTGGGCATCAGAGCTGACCTTGATGCTATTAATTTTAAAACATCGTATTTCTTCTCTATTAACTTAGGCTCATTTTGGGGCAGCTAAATGACTCTCCTCCTTATCTGCAGGCTGGCATTTTATCGTGTCCCTGCACTCCCTCATGCTACCCCCAACCCCAACATCTCACCTTTAATCTGCTTTTCCTCTCCAGAAGTCCCAGGAGCTGAGGAGAGCTCAGGGAAATGAATCCTTCTAGAAAGGCAGAAAGCCATGCAAGCTGACCTGACCTGGTGGCCACAAAGCCTGCCTAACCCTAGTATAGCATCTTTCCTGAGCATCCTGACTCTTTTTGTGGGAAGATGAGAAGCACTGTCAAGTTAGAGTGGCTGAGGCCGAGGGCATGGAAGAATTGACTTTGCATGTATGGTGCAGCTTCTCCATCCCCCAGTATTCACACCCAGAGAAGAAGGCTCTGGAGGTAAATGAGATGTACGTAATCTAGGCTTGTCCATTTGCCTTGTTGGAAACTATAGCTTCCCTGATTTTGGTAAACCATAATACTAAGTATAATTTATTTCCCAGGGGTCTGATCTCCGAAGGCCCGGAGCAGGGTTCATTTGTGTCAATCTTGGATCCTCCTTGCTAACTGCTCCCTTTTTGCATCAACAATGAGAATGACGACGACAAGCATTTATTGAACCTTTGAGCATGTGCCGGTCACTGGGGTAAATTCCACATGCGTGCCATCCAACTGCAATCCCACCATTGACACGTGCGTGAGCCACAGAGTCTCCATTTTCCAGATGGGGTAACTGAGTCTCATAGAGGTTAAGAGGTTTGCAGAGATCACAAAGCTATTAAGGATTCGAACCCAGGCTGGCTCACTCCAGGTCCTGAACTTGTAGCCTTTGGGCTGTCCTGCCCACTCCCTTCGGGCTTTCCTTTCCTCTTCTGACCTTCACGGCACTCACGAGAGGGTGCCTTCAAAAGTCTTCTTTGACGCTGTCCCCAGCTTGAGCCCTTTCCTCTGCCAGATGTGTGCGTCGCACACTGGTGGGTGAGTACCCTAGAAGTGGCTGGCATTCACTGGGCATTCTGCGTCTCCCTCCTCCTCTAGGAGTTCACCTGTTGGTGATGTGGCTGTTCAGAGCCCGTTTTCCCTGTGTTCCTTTAGAGGAGGGTTGGTGCAGTCCCTGGCTACCCCTAGCCTGGTGTCATTAGTATTTTTAGCAATTGATGTTACTGATGCTGTGTTACCAGAAAAGGCCACCAGAGAGCTGTTCTTCAAACCCCCTACATTTAGAGCTGAACTATCCCCTCTTTATATAAATCCTGACACATAAAGATAAAGTACACCGCTTTCTGGGGAAGCTCTGAACCAGAAGCTAAGAACTGGAGGCAACTTTGACGGTGACTCCGAAGGCCTGTTCTCTGAGCCAGGAGGCCAGTGCTAGGAGGCTAAAATGCATCTAGGCTGTAGATTCATTGAAAGAAAGAATCCAGAGGCACGGTGGGTTGAACAGAAAATACAGGGATGCTGGGGAACCTCAACTCTGGATGGCCAGGGGGCTTGTGGCTGAAGGGATTGAGCACTTGGCTCCTTCCATGGCTGCTGACCGGTGGGCATGGCCATCAGGCCTCAGTGCCCACTGATCAGCAGAACTGGTCCTGGGCATCACCACTCATCTCCAAAGCAGAGCTGAGACTTTGCACTCTTTCTGATTCCTATGTCTTAAGCTTCTTGGCCTTGAGGGAACAATGACTCGGGGTTGTCCCAGAGGCTCCAGGGTTTCTCCATATAAGTTGAAAGCCATCAACGGGCATGAGACTGCAAACTGGGCAGAGGGACAGTGCAGATCTGCCAGAGTGACCCTGATGCTCCTTTTTCTACCTCTAGAGGGCTTCCTTTTGGGGTGTAATGGACAGCAGAAGGCTGGAGATCCCAGGTTCAATTGACATTTTCCTCAGATACAAAAGTAATAGAAAGATGCTCAAGATTGATTTTATCCCACCTTTTCTCATATATGCGACATTCACTCAGCATTTCTCTCCAGCCCTGTTCCGTACTGCTCACCCCTCCTCATTCTCTCTGGCTTATATTCCATCCATACTAAGCAACCCAGTCCCCAGTAGAAGCCAGTTCTTTTTCTTTCAGGACCCTGTGCTTTTCATAAGGTGTTCCTTCTCTCTAGAACACGCTACCTCTTCTCATTGTCTATCTGATGAGCTCTGGAATCAGGGAAGATGTGGTGTCAGAGGTATTGATTTGGTTGGGGGGGCACTATTATTTAAGGGTAACTGAAATATGAACACAAATAAGATCATCCAAACTGAGTACACTGTGGAGAGTGAGGCCAGGGAGCTGAAGACAGAGCCCTAAGGCAAAGGAATCTGAAAGAAGGAGCAACCAGAAATGTGGTCCGAGTGTGAGAACCACCAGAGGTGAGGAAGCAGAGTCTCAAGAATGAGCAAGTCATTGATAGCATGAGAGATGGAAGACAAGGATTGTAAATAAGGATTGAAAAACACGTGTTGTATCTTGCAGCTGCGGAGTCTCATGATAGCTGTTTAACCAGAATGGGACAGGGGGCTGGAAGACATATAGCAGGGGGCTGGGGGAGATGGAAGTGGGGGAGAAACAGTGGTTATGGAGCAGTGCTTTCAAGAAGTGGGATTGAGAAAGGAGAGGACAGTTTGGGACAATTCAATACATGGAAGAACTTTCTTTGGACAGACAAATGAGGCATAGTTCCGGACCCAGCACTTCTCACTCTGTTTTGCTGTATTGATTTACTAGTCAGGCCAGCCCTGGTGTCCTGCGAGTGCATGTGTCTTCCATTCACTTACTTTGTTCGGTGTTTATTCATTTCCAACATGTGATGGGCATCATCCTAGTGCTGGGGGTCGAATGTAAATAAAACAGACAAAAGGTGCTGCCTTTGTGAGCCTCCCAGGTGGGGTAGGGTGGGCCATACTCCGAGTGTCACCCATACCTGACTTAGATGAGGTTAGGGACTGAGAGTTGATGTCAAGATGATATAAGACTTCAGGAGCTGTTGGGATGGGGTGGATGTATCTTGAATGTGGGAAGTACGTGGATTTTGGAGGGTCAGAGGGTGCACTGCTGTGGGTGGAACTGTGACCCCCTCCCCAACAAAAAAAGACATTTTCAGATCTTAATCCCTGGTTCTGTAAATTTGACTTTCTTTGGAAAAACGGCCTTTGAAGATGTGATTAGTTAAGATGAGGCCAAACTCAGAATTCTCACCTGTCATGCTGGAGACCCGGGCTCAATTCCTGGTGCCTGCCCATGCAAAAAAATAACATAAATAATAGGAACAACAGTTAAAGTAAATTGAGTAGTCTGAAATACTAGTGGTCAATGAGAGGGAGGGGTAAGGGGTATGGTATATATGAGTTTTTTCTTTTTTTATTTCCTTGGCTGGAGAGTTGCACATGTTCAAAAAATGATCATGGTGATGAATGCACAACTGTGTGATGATCTTGTGAGCCACTGATTGTAACCATGTATAGAATGTTTGTACATCAAGAATGTTCGTGTGTTTGCTTGTTAAGGATTGACAATAAAACTATTTAAATAAAGAAGAAGAAAAGATGAGGCCAAACTAGATTAGGAGGGGTCTTGATTCAGTGTAGCTAGTGTCTTTATGAAAAAAGGAAAGCTTGGATGTAGACTTGGACTGGACATGGCAAGGAGGCCACAGAAAGATGGAGGAGGCAGAGGCTGCACAACCACAAACCACGGGAAGCCAAGGACGGTCAGCGACCATGAGGAGGTGGAAGAGGAAAGAAAGGATTCTCCCCTACAGGTTTCAGAAGGAGCACAGCTCCGCCAGCGCCTGGATTTCCGACTTCAGGCCTCTAGAACTGTGAGAGGATAAATGTCTTTTGTTTTAAGCCAACCAGTTTGTGGTAACTTGTTCTGGCAGTTTAACCAGGGTTCTCCAGAGAAATAGAACCAACAGTATATATATATATTTAGAGATTTATTTTAAGGAATTGGCTCATGCAATCATTGGGGCTGGCAAGTCCAAAATCTATAGAATGACCCAGCAGGGTAGAAATGCCAGCAAGAGTTGACGTTGTGACCTTGGGTCCAAAACCCACAGGGAAGTCCTGCAGTAGGAAATTGCTACTGAAAGGAGGCAGGAAATGGCCAAGAAGGACCACCAGCCACGTGTCAGGGGCAGTGCAGGCGAGGGAAGGACATACGGGGTAGGGGAGTCCGTGTGGCTGAAGAAGGAGGTTAGAGGCCTTGAGAGAAAGTGACATTTGAGCAAAGGTGGAACAGTGAAGCTGGCACCTGGAACAGAATAGGCAAAGGACAAGGTAACGGGGAATAGACCCATTTGGGCCTTAGAGGAATCTGGTTCAGCTTTGGGTCAGTGGAATGGGGAACTCTTGAAGGGCTTTTCCACTATGCTTGGCCTGATCCATCTCGAAAGAGGTCCCTCTGGCTGCCATGCTAGGAATGGAAGATAAGTCGTGGGGTAAGGGAAGAGGTGAGATAGGAGGGTCAGACTTGGTCTGCAGGGTCACGGTGGAGGGGTGGAGAGGATAGATTCTGGGTCTCTTTCAAAGATGGACCCTCCATTGTTTGCTGATGAATCGAGTGTGGAGTGGGCGAGAGAGTGACTCAAGTCACAAGCATCTACAAGGTTTGCAGCCCAAGCAACCGGAAATCATCCAAGGAAAATAGTAACAAAAGCAGGTTGGAGTGGGCTGTCTCTTGGGGGTTTGGATCTGGACCTGTGGAGATTGAGATGCATTAGCAGACATCAGGGTTGGGAGGTGGCATAGGCAGATGGACACATGACTTCAGAGTTCAGGGAAAGACGTTTATCCCTAGTACATAGCACAACACCTGACAAGGGGAGGGCTTGCAGCATGCTCGGGGATGAATGCACGGTCAGGCTTCAGCAAAACCGAATGAGCTGCTGAATGTTTCCAGGATGAAGAGCTGTCTCATCTCCCTCCACCTGTCTCCCCGCCCCTACCTGCCCCCCGCAAGCCTTTAGTAACTAGACCTACCAGACAAGACTAAACTAGAAACCAGCTTGCTTCTCACCATCCTGGGAAATGCCGCTGAACTTCGGTACATGCCAGCATGGTGGGATCAGATGGCGCAACTCTTCAGACCCAGCCTGAGACACACTTTAACTAAAATTTTCTATGACTGTGACCTGGCACCATTTTGCGCAGCCCTCCACACACCCACACCTTTCCCAAGATGTGCAGCAGAGATGGGTGCCAGCTGTCCTTACCCTGGAGATGCTGCAGTGAAATCTCTCCTGTGACTTCTTGGCATATGCAGGACACCTGCTCTCGGAGGCTGAGAATCTTCTAGATGGATCCCGGTTCTCGATTCCTTAGAACCAAGTGCAGGCTGGGTGTTGTCAATAGGGAAAGGGAAGAGAGAAGAACCAGGGCAAGAGAAGATGCTAGCGATTCTGTCATTCCCTGTGGTCCAAATAAAGACACAAAATGCTGAAAGAAAACAAGGCAACTGGCCCAGAACTCCACCCACCCTCCCCGCCTAATTTCTATTGAACACTCTCTTCTTTAAAAAATAAATTGTATTTCAAAATTTCCACTGTAAACTCCCCAAGCAATAATTTCCCCCTCTCCCTCTAATTTAAGTTTCTCATTGACTTTCTGTCGCCATGAATTTGCTTATTCTAGGTATTTCATGTCAGTGGAATCGTGTAGTATTTGTCTTTATTTTCCTTGCTTATTGCATCCAGCATGATGTTTTCAAGCTTAAATATCCATCTTGTAGTGTGGCTCAGGGCTTCATTCCCCTTTATGACTGAATAATATTCCATTGCGTGTGCAGGCCACATGCTGTTTATCCGTTCTGTTGATGGACTCATGGGTTGTCTCCATCTTTTGGCTATTATGACTAATGCTACAATGAACTTAGTGTACAGGTATCCGCTTGAGTCTTGATAACCAGTTTCTTCGAGAATAGATCTAAGAGTGGGATTGCTGGGTCATATGGCAATTCTGTGTTTTGAACTTTCGAGCAACTGCCACAATGCTTTCCACAGTGGCTGCCCCATTTTACGTTCCCCAGGAACACTTCCTTCAAAGACCCCTCAACTAGGGTGTGTGTTGTGGGAAACTAAAACAAGGAGGCTTATCTCTTGAAGAAGGGCTTATCTCTTGACCTTAAGGGCAAGCCACAGGCTGAGTGAGTGTTAGGAGGGGTGGCCAGGGGAGTGCCCAGTCACACAGTCTGTGGTGTGATCAGACCCCATAGTTGTGCCATGTGACAATTCCGGGAAAAGGTGAGCAGGCCAGAGCTTATATCCAGTAAGATAAACTGCCTCCAAGCAGTGGGGAGGGATGGAGTGGCTGGCACGGGTCACTGGGGTATCAGGAAGCCTCCAATGAGCTCTGTAGGATCTATCCCTCCACCTAAGGGTTTTTTCCCTCTCCCTCGTGCTCCCGCCCCACCAGTGCCCGCACCGAGAGCAGAGCACGGAATCTTGGTTCTCGTGGTGGAAGGGGCCTCACGCGCTGGCCCAGCCAGAGCCCCTGGTGTTGGTGGGTGCCGTGTCAGAGGGCCTGGGGCTGCCCAGGGGTCCTGGTGGGCTGGCACCTTGTGGACTTTGCAGCCTGTGTCTCAGAGCCCCTGGAGAGCAGAGCAGGGGGAGGACACCGAGCTCGAATGTGAACTACATCCCGGCACCCCTGCCGCTCCCCCTCCCCCTCTACCCTACCCCCCACACACTCAATGCAAACTTAATCTAGAGGAAAAATGAATCAATTGAAACCCAATTTCCTTCCCTCTTTACACAGACACTCCACTCGCCGGTGTCTCCTGCAGGTTGGGAGAATGCTGTTTGGGGACAAAAGCTTGGAGCGTTCCAGGTAGAAAGTCACCTGTCGGTCCTCTCGTTCCTGGGAGCAGAAAGGCAGAGAGGCCCCCTGCCTTAGCATGAAGGGGGGCAGGGGCAGGGGCAGGGATTGAAGACACCTCCAGTGCTGCACCAAGGGGCACAGGACAGAGAGGAGGCAATTGTTTACCTGATTAAAGCATCTCTAAGAGGGACCATCCGACGTTTCCAAACATAAGTCGCCTCATTCACGAAAATTGATGCAAAAGCTTGCCTGCAGCAGGGTTTCTTTTGGGTGGCGGGGGGAGGGGTGCTGCTGGTGGCAGCCCCGACTTCATGTCATTTTGTCCAGCCCTGGGGTCCAGTGGAGGGGGCTGCCCGGGGCCTATCGCTGCTGGCGGGAGCGTCATCTTCCATCACCCAGGAGTCCCTCTCGGCCTGTGACCCTTGATCAGGCTTCCTCCGATGCCCGGGAAGGGCAGGGGGTGGGAGTGGGGGTCCTCTGGAAGCAAGCCCTGAGCCTGGCCCTCTGGGACCCGCTTCTTTCTCCAACTTCATTTCCCATGTGTACGCACAACTTAGAGATTCATCCTCTCCTCCACTGGCTCCACTCTCTCTTTTTCTTAAAAAGGTACAAGAAGAAAGGGAGAGCTGCAGAATTAGGCCCTCGCAGGGGGGTAACAAAAGGCTGTGAAACGAGGTTCTCTAGGGTGGTGAGGCACGAGTCAAAGCATCTTAAGTATCAAAATACACAGACCTCCACCCCGCCCCACTGTTAATTCCCATCAGGAGCAGGGTGCTAAGGGCCTCCGTGCAGCCAATAGTGTCCAGTGGGCTTTGCTGGC
>PVIY010030217.1:0-31219 GCA_004026745.1 Myrmecophaga tridactyla
GAGAGGGGGAGGGTGGTAAGACTGCTCATCATGTTGGCTGGAGAGAGAGGCCACATCTGAGCAACGAAAGAGGCCCTCCTGGGGGTGGCTCTTAGGCCTAAATTTTAAGTAGATTTGACCTATCCTTTGTGGGGTTAAGTTTCATATGAACAAACCCCAAGACTGGGGGCTCAGCCTATAGCTTTGGTTGTTATGTCTTCTTGTTGAATTGTTCCTTTTATTAGTACACAGTATCCTTCTTTGTCTCTTTTAACTGTTTACATCTGAAGTTTAATTTGTTGGATATTAGTATAGCTACTCCTGCTCTTTTCTGGTTGTTATTTGCATGAAATATCTTTTCCCAACCTTTCACTTTCAATCTGTTTTTCTTTGGGTCTAAGATGTGTTTCCTGTAGACAGCATGTAGAAGGATCCTGTTTTTTAATCCATTCTGCCAGTCTATGTCTTTTGATTGGGGAGTTCAATCCATTAACATTTAGTGTTATTACTGTTTGGGTAGTACTTTCCTCTACCATTTTGCCTTTTGTATTTTATATGTCATATCTAATTTTCCTTCTTTTTACCTTTACTCATAGTCTTCCTTTCTACACTCTTCTCCACACCTCTCTCTTCTGTCCTTTTGTATCTGCTTCTAGTGCTCCCTTTAGTGTTTCTTGCACAGCTGTTCTCTTGGTCACAAATTCTCTCAGTGATTTTTTTTTTAACTTTTTATTAAATAAAAAAAAATTACAAGAAACACAAACATTCCCAACACATACACTCAGCAATTCACAATATCATCACCTAGTTGCATATTCATCATCATGATCATTTCCCAGAACAATAGCATCAATTCAGAAAAAGAAATAAAAAGACAACAGAAAAATAAAACAAACAGAAAAAAAAATTTTGCATACCATACCCCTTACCCCTCCCTTTCACTGATCACTAGCATTTCAAACTAAATTTATTTTAACATTTGTTACCCCATTATTTATTTTTATTCCATATGTTCTACTCATCTGTTGACAAGGTAGATAAAAGGAACATTAGACACAAGGTTTAAACATTGGTGTGTAAATGTCCATTTGTGTCCTTGCCCTCATGTCCTTTGAGTAGAGACAGCATATAGATGGGTCCTGTTTTTTAATCCATTCTACCAGACTATGTCTTTTGATTGGAGAGTTTAATCCATTAACATTCAGTGTTATTACTGCATGGGTAGTACTTTCTTCTACTATTTTGCCTTCTGGATTTTATATGTCATATCTAATTTTTCTTCTTTTTACCTTTACTCATAGTCTTCCTTTCTACACTCTTCTCCACACTTCTCTCTTCTGTCTTCGTATCTGTCTCTAGTGTTCCCTTTAGTATTTCTTGCAGAGCTGGTCTCTTGGTCACAAATTCTCTCAGTGATTTTTTGTCTCAAAATGTTTTAATTTCTCCTTCATTTTTGAAGGACACTTTTGCTGGATATAGAATTCTTGGTTGGCAGTTTTTCTCTTTTAATAATTTAAATATATCATCCCACTGTCTTCTCACCTCCATGGTTTCTGCTGAGAGATCTGTGCATAGTCTTATTTGGCTTCCCTTGTATGTGATGGATTGCTTTTCTCTTGCTGCTTTCAAGAGTCTCTCTTTCTCTTTGACCTCTGACATTCTGATTAGTAAATGTCTCGGAGTATGTCTATTTGGATCTATTCTCTTTGGGGTATGCTGCACTTCTTGGATCTGTAATTTTAAGTCTTTCAGAAGAGTTGGGAAATTTTCAGTGATAATTTCCTCCATTAGTTTTTCTCCTCCTTTTCCCTTCTCTTCTCCTTCTGGGACACCCACAACACGTATATTCATGCGCTTCATATTGTCTTTCAATTCCCTGAGTCCCTGCTCATATTTTTCCCTATATTTTCTTTTTCTTGCCGGATTTCAGATGTTCCATCCTCCAGTTCACTAATCCTATGTTCTGTCTCTCGAAATCTACCCTTGTAGGTTTCCATTGTTTTTTTCTTCTCTTCTACCTTGCCTTTCATTCCCATAAGTTCTGTGATTTGTTTTTTCAGACTTTCAATTTCTTCTTTTTGTTCATTCCTTGCCTTCTTTATATCCTCCCTCAATTCATTGATTTGGTTTTTGATGAGGTTTTCCGTGGCTGTTCATATATTCTGAATTAATTGTTTCAGCTCCTGTATGTCATTTGAATTGTTGGTTTGTTCCTTTGACTGGGCCATATCTTCAATTTTCCTAGTGTGATTTGTTATTTTTTGCTGGCGTCTATGCATTTAATCAGTTTATTCTGGAGACTGCTTTCACTTCTTTTACCTAGGGTTTTCTTGCTGGATGAATTTGTTGTCTCTCTGTTCTTTGACATTCAGTTCAGCTTTATCTGGACCTCTAGCTTAAGTTTTGTTTAACAGAGGAGAATTTTTTAGTTCTTGTTTTCTTGTTTCTTGCCCTGCTTGTGTGGTGCATTTTCCCCCCACACACACTTAGGCGGGTCTACTTAGATATTATAGACCCCAGCCGGATTTTCCCAGACCAAACTGGCCTCCTATCAGGAGGAAAGAGTCACCTGCATCAGTTTTCCCTGAGGGTGAGACCCAGTAGGTTGAAAGACTTTCCTGTGAAATCTCTGGACTCTGTTTTTCTTATCCTGCCCAGTATGTGGTGCTTTTCTGCCTGCAGGTCCCACCAGTGTAAGATGATGCGGTACCTTTAACTTTGGCAGACTCTCCCTGCTGGGGACATGGTGGAGACAGATGAGAGGTTGTAGGCTGGTTTTAATGGCTTCAAATTACCAAGCCCTGGTGTCTGAATTCCTTGAGGGAGGGATTCCACCTGAGTTGGGCTTCACCCCTCCCTTGGGGAAGGCACAGGCTCCAGACAAGTACCCAATGGAGCTCACTTCTGCCTATGCCTGAGGCAGTTGCAGCCTGAGAAGCCCTGCCACTGCATCCAAAGGCAGTCAAACCTTTGTAGAAACACAGCCACAAAAACCTCTATTTCTTTTTTTTTCTTTTCTGTCAGCTCTGCCCCCTTGGCGCCGGGGCAAAACTGAGCGACCTCTGCTTTGACCAGGTTCACCTGAGCTGGGGACCTATTTTTAGTAGTCAGAATTTGTTAATTAATCCCACAATTGGCGTTTGGTTGTGCTCAGCCCCTGCTGCTGGTAAAGTCTCTTTCCTTTCCCCTCTGGGAAGCAACCTGTGGGGGAGGGGTGCCGGCTGCCACAGCTTTGGGAACTCTTGGTTCTAGGGGGGCTCGCAGCTGGTCTAGCTGGTCCAGACTGGGGTACGCTGTGTGTCCAGTCACTGACATGGCCCCAGGAGCTGTTCTGTCCTGTTTCTGGTTATTTAGTAGTTGTTCTGGAGGATGAACTAAAATGCGCACATAGCTAAGCCACCATCTTGGCCCCTTCTCCTCCTTAGATCTCCATTCTCTTTTTTAAAAAAAATATTTTTATTGAGAAATATATACACACACACAGTCCTATCCAACCATATTATACAATCAGTGGCTCACAATATCATCACATAGTTGTGTATTCTTCACCATGAGCATTTTTAGAACATTTGTATCACTCCAGAAAAAGAAAAAAAAAAACAACTCAAACATCCCATACCCCTTACCCCTCCCTCTCATTGACATTCCTTTGCTCTTCCTCATGCAAAAACATTTTTTAATTTGTACATTTAGTCACTATCATTGTACTCTTTAGGCATTCCTAGATTATACCATCTCAGTCTTTATCATCTATCTTTCCTTCTGGTTTCATATGTGTCTTTCAAAAGAAATGGCAAATTTTCTGTGTTAATTTCCACTGTTAGTCTTTCTCCTCCTTTTCCCTTCTCTTCTCCTTCAGGGACACCCATGACACATATATTTGTGCGCTTCATGTTGTCATTCAATTCCCTGAGTCCCTGCACATATTTTTCCATTCTTTTCCCTATATTTTCTTTTGCTTGTTGGATTTTAGATGTCCTGTCCTCCAGTTCACTAATCCTTTCTTCTGCCTCTTCAAATAGAATGTTGTAGGTTTCCATTATTTTTTTTCTCCTACTGTGCCTTTCATTCCCATTAGTTTTGCAATTTGTTTTTTCATACTTTTGATTTCTTTCTTTTTTTTTTTTTAAATTTGCATATGGGTAGGAGGCACCAGGGATCGAACTCCAGACCTCCAGCACGGCAGGTCGGAGCTCTGCCTGCTGAGCCATGGCAGCCGCCCTCGATTTCTTCTTTTTGTTAACCCATTGTCTTCTTTTTATCCTCCCTCAACTTGTTGATTTCATTTTTGATGAGATTTTCCATGTCTGTTTGAACATCCTCAATTAACAACAATTAGTTGTTTCAACTCCTGTATTTCATTTGAATTGTTGGTTTGTTCCTCTGACTGGGCCATATCTTCAATTTCCCTAGTATGACTCATTATTTTTTGCTAGCATCTAGGCATTTAATTTCTTTAATTAGTTTCTCTGGAGATTGTTTTCACTCTTTTACCTAAGATTTTCTTGCTGGATCATTTTGTTCTTTATCTGTTCTTTGACATTCAGTTCAGCTTATTCTAGGCCTCTAGTATAGATTTTGTTTCACAGATCAGAATTTTTCAGTTCTTGTTTTCTTGTTTCTTGCCTTGCCTATATGGAGCCTTTTATTTTCCCTTAGGAGGGTCTACTTAGATCTTATAGGCCCCAGTCACATTTTCCCAGAGTGGACTAACCGCCTCTCAGGAGGAAAGGTCACCTGCATCAGTCCTGGAGGGTGAGATCCAGCAGGTTGATAGATATTCCTATGAACCCTCTAGACTCTGTGCTTTTCACCACCAGTGTGCGGTGCTTGTCTGCCTGTGGTTTCCCACCACTATAAAGTGATGTGGTGCCTTTAACTTCAGAAGATTCTCCCTGCAGGGGGCATGGTCAAGACAGATGCACGGCTGTAGACTGGCTTTAATTGCTTCAGTTTTCCAGTCTCTGGAGTCTGGATTCCTTGAGGGAGGGATTCCACCTGAGCTGGGCTCCACCCATCTCCCGGGGAAGGCCCAGCCACCAGGGACTTAATCCCTTCCACCTGGCCAACCTGTTTGTCTCTCAGACAAGCTTAATTCTGCCCTTGCCTGGGGCAGTTCGAGCCTGAGAAGCCCTGCAGTTCTAGCTAATGAGCAGTTAAGTAGTAGAAACAAAGTGAAAAAAAAAAACCTTTTCAAAGCAGGACCACCATTCCTCAGGTTTGTTAATCAAGAGCTTAAGTTGGATATGGAATAAAAGTAAATAATAGGGGGAACAAATGTTAAAATAAATTTAGATTGAAATGCTAGTGATCAATTAAAGGGAGGGGTAAGGGGTATGGTATGTATGAATTTTTTTCTGTTGTCTTTTTATTTCTTTTTCTGAATTGATGCAAATGTTCTAAGAAATGATCATGATGATGATGCAACTATGTAATGATATTGTGAATTACTGATTATATATGTAGAATGGAATGATCATATGTTAAGATGTTTGTATTTCTTTCTTGTCATATATTTTTTAAAAATTAAAAATTAATAAAAATTTTTTTTAAAAAAAGAGCTTAAGTTGGTGCATTGCTTTATGTATCTCCAAGTTCCGTGTGCCTCCACCTTTTTTTTAGTGTCCAGCCCTTTTCAAGTATTTTGTGCTGTCCGATCCAAAAAAACCTCTGTTTTTTTGTTGTTGTTATTTGTGTGTCTGTTTTTCAGTCAGCTCTGCCCCCTCTGTGTCAGGGCAAAAACTCCTAGTGCCTTTAGCTCTTATTTGAGTTTTATCTGAGCTGGGGGCCTATTTTTAGTAGTTAGAATTTGTTAATTAACTCTGGCATTGGAGCTTGGTTGAGTTAAGCCCCTGCTGCTAGTAAGGTCTCCTTCCTTTCCCCTCTGGGAACTAGCCTATGGGGAGGGGTGCCAGCCTTCATGGCTTAGGGGACTTAGGGCTGTGCAGAATTGCAGCTGGTCCAGCTTATCCAGACTGGTGTACACTGTGTGTCTGGTCACTGATGTGGCCCCAGCAGTTATTTTGTACTGTTCCTGGCTATTTACTAGCTGCTCTGGAGGTCAAACTAAATCCCATACCTCGCTAAGCCACCATCTTGGAACCTCAGCCTATCCAATTTTTTATTTTTAACTCATCTGTCCATACCCTGGATAAAAGAAGCATCAATCACAAGGTTTTCATAACCATGCAATCACACTGTAAAAGCTATAAAGTTATAGTCTTCTTCAAGAATCAAGGCTACAGGAACACAGTCCAGCAATTTCCCTCTAGCCACTCAGGATACACCATAAATTAAAAAGGGATATCTATGTAATGTGTAAGAATAACCTCCAGGATAACCTCCTGACTCTGTTTGAAATCTCTCAGCCACTGGACTTTATTTTGTCTCTTTTCTCTCTTCCCCCTTCTGGTCAAGAAGGCTTTCTCATCCCAATGATGCTGGGTCCCGGGTCATCCCCAGGAGTCAGGTCCCATGTAGAGGGGAAGACAGTGAACTCACCTGCCAAGTTGGCTTAGAAAGAGAGAGTATATCTGAGCAACAAAAGAGACTCTCTTGGGGTGACTCTTAGGCATACTTACCAGTAGGCTTAGCCTTTCCTTTGCTGAAATAAACTTCACAGGGGCAAGCCCCAAGACTGAGGGCTCAGCCTATTGAATTGGTTGTCCCCACTCCTTGTGATAATATCAGGAATTCCCCAGATGAGGAAGCTGAATATTTCCTTCTTTCTCCCCAGTGCCCCTAGGGAACTCTGCAAATACTTTTTTATTCTATGCCAAAATTACTCTGGGATATATCAGGGCATATACAAACAACAAGATCTCATGCCCTATTCAAGATCCCATGAAATTTTGGTGTTCAAATAAACTGCCATACAAGTTAAATTAGATAATGTGCTACCAAAAATATAAATTTTTCACCAAATAAACCTCTGTCCCTTTGATCTTGCACAGAGGTTGAAGTTTGAAAATGCCTTCATTCCCTTTTTTTTCCCTTCATTTCTTTTTAAGAAGAAAAGAGCTAAATGTCATATTGAAAATACCACATAAACACTTTTGAAGCCCCATGGTAAACAAACAAAAATTTTATTGTTTTTTTCTTTCATTAAAAAAATGGGACACAACACAAAGTGAGAGAGCTTGGACCCCTGGGTTTACCCAACCTTAAGCAAAGTAGCCCCAGAGAAACATGGCACAGCTAATGCAGATAATGAGGTTGATGTCCAGAAGGGTTTTCACAAAGGGCTTTTCTTCCAAGGAAGCTATGACAGGCTCCACTTTGCTCGTGGGGTCCTCCTTGCCCTTGTCCTCCATTCCACAGAGCCACAGGATGGCTTTCACCACTTTGGACCGCTTTTGGGTCACGTCACCTAAAAATACCCAGCAAAGAAAATCTTAGATGTGGGTCTTGTCTCCCAGGGAAGGGAGAAAAAGGGACTCACAGGCTGTGCTCTGTGCCCTTTGGTAAGTACTTTATATACCTTTTCTGAATTAATTCTGAAAGATTAGTATTTTTCAAATTTTTAGCATTTTCAGTTGAATAAATTGAGGCTCAGAGAGTTAACTAAGTTGAGCAAAGACACTCAGTTAGTGGTGGCAGTGGAGGGCTTCGGATCCTCCACTCTGGATCACATTGCCTTCCAGGAGGCTGAATGAGGAGGAGGATTCTTGTGGGAAATTCTTAATCTATTCAGAGCTGGGGCTGTAAATTCAAATGTCTTTACAGCCAGGCAGGTGGGGTGTCTGAGTTGAAGCACACAAATTGCCGTATTAAACATGTCAAAATATTCTTAACCTATACCATGAATTATGCTCTCATTTTTCTTGAAACACAGGGCATCCTGAATCCATCCTTCAGTTTTCTACTTTACCTCAGCATAAGCTCATAGCCAGAATCACCACCACCAACAACAAAAGGCCATATCTGATTTTAAATGATAACGTGCAATCTCAAGATCACGGGAATAATAAGAAAGGGTGCTTGGCTAACTGGAGGGTACTGAGGAATATCTGCTTAATAGCTCCAGATAATTTTCGCCATACAGGCCTGGGCTCTGTGTTGCCAATCTTCCCAATTTTTTAAAAAGATGGAAATCTGGAATTTCATGTGAGATCTCCTGATTTTTTTTTATCAAAAACATTTTAACTTTTTTTATTGCATAATATAACATATATATATATAACAGAAAAAGAAAAACGCAATCGTTTCAAAGCACTCTTCAGCAAGTAGTTACAGGACAGATCCCAGAGTTTGTCATGGTTTATCAAACCATCGTCTCAGATTTTTCCTTCTAGCTGCTCCAGAATATAGGAGGCTAGAAGGAATAAATATTTTTTTATTGTCACAATCTTTGTAAAAAATAACATAAATACAAAAAAGCAATAAATTTCAAAGCACAGTGCAACAAATAGTTGTAGAACAGATTTCAGTTGGGTAGGGGTTACAATTCCACAATTTTAAGTTTTTACTTCTAGCTGCTCTGATACTGGAGACTAAAAGAAATATCAATTTAATGATTCAGCAATCATGTTTGTTTGTTAAACCCTACCTTCTCTGTATAACTCCACCATCACCTTTGATCTTTCTCCCACTCTTTAGGGTATTTCGGCTATGGCAATTCTAACTTCTTCATTTGGAAGGGGCTGTCAATAATATGGGGTAGGGAGATGGAACTAGTTGATGTTCTGGAGAGGCTGGGCCCTCTAGGTTTCAGCACTTATCTAGTCCAGCGACCCATCTGGAGGTTGTAGGTTTCTGGAAAGTTACCTTAGTGCATGGAACCTTTGTAGAATCTTATATATTGCCCTAGGTGTTCTTCAGGATTGGCAGGAATGGTTTTGTTTAGAATTTGGCAAGTTATGATAGGTAGCAATGTCTAACTGAAGCTTGCATAAGTGTGACCTCCAGGGTAGCCTCTCAACTCTATTTGAACTCTCTCTGCGACTGATACTTTATTAGTTACACTTCTTTTCCCCCTTTCTTACACTTCTTTTTGGTCAGGATGGGATTGTTGACCCCACGATGCCAGGTCTGGACTCATCCCCAGGAGTTATCTCCCACGATGACAGGGATACTTTCACCCCTGGATGTCATGTCCTACATAGGGGGGAGGACAATAATTTCACTTATAGAGTTGGGCTTAGAGAGAGTGAGACCTGATTTTAAACATTAACTCACATTTTATTAGAATAGTATGTGAGCTAAACCAAAATAAAATTGTAAGCAACCAGCTCGAATCTACTAGTTTAGAGAATGCTAATAGTACTACAACCTACTTAGTGGGGTTGTGTGAACCTTGATTTAGTAAGCACTCAACAAGTCGTTGCTATTATTGCCCATTTGAGGTTTCTGTTGAGAGTTAATAATTAAGCACCTCCTTTGGGTGACTGGACAGACATTGGGAGTCGGACTGTGCTAAATTCCAAGTCTTCCCCCCACCTTCTGGCTTGTGCTTTGATATAAAAATTCCCCTTAAACAAAGAATGCTTCTCAAGGCTCCTACAATAAAACAAGGAGAGAGGCAACTTACAGCTCTGATTTTTGGACATGTCTTCTTGAACAATCTCAAACTGAGTGCTGGTACTGCTGCCCTCTGGTGTCCCATTCTGAGGGAGTGTAAGAGGCAGGGGAGATGCTGATGGCACCTGTTCCTTCTGGACCAATGGGTCATGACGAGTAAACCAGGTCAACCGACTGACCTAAGGAGCAGAGATGAATTGTGAGAGGGGCGGGATGCCATCCCTTTCCCCCATCCTATTCCTAACACCCCCCCCCCCCATTTGCTTTCTCCTAGTCATTCCTCCTCCGTTCTTCAACAGCCCTAATCCTAATTTTTGGATCTAATCCTCCATCAATCTAGTCCTCAGGATTTAACTCTAGCCCTAGGGTATGGGGACCCAGGGATGAGCCACTCAGCTCATTCATTCCTCTGGCCACAGGAATTGAACCGGTTCATGGTTAGGCATGTGTCTAAGCTGACTCCATAATGGGAGTCAGGAAATTTGCTGAAATGCCGAGACAAAAATCCTTATACCTTTGCATAATTATCATCAGAGAGGATGCATCCCTAAGAGCCGCTGGCCCTACATGGGGCCTGAGGATAGAAGCAGGAGTGGGAGATGAATTCTGATGATCCCTTCTGAGTCCTGAATCAAGCTGTCCCTAAGCTCAAACCAGGATATTCCAGCTTTTTGAGCAATCAATCCTTTTCACTTAAGCAGTTAGGGTTAATTTTATGTCACTTGGAACAAAGAGTTATAGTGAATCTAGCAGTCAAACCCAAATGTACCATCTCCTTGGAGGGCGGCTCTGTCAACCAGCTCACGGAGGACACAGCAATCAGGGTGACCACAGACAGAATCATGGAGAGGTAGAGGTAGTGGACATCCTTCACCACAGCTGGGCGCTCATCTGGCTGGTTACACAAAGGCGGCGGGTAAACAAAGTCCAGGACCAACCTAATGAAGCCTAGGAGCAGGCCTGAGGTCAGACCCCAGAAGGCACCCTGCAAATTAGAGCAAAGCCATCTTAGGGAAATCAAGGGCCATGGGGCCCTCAGCCAGGGCCTCAGAAACCCCAAGAAGCTGCCTCCAGAGTTTCTCTTTCTTGTAACTGTCCCTGCAGGGGTCAATGATTCGGGAAGTATCAGAACAGCATATCTGTTTTCCTTTACATATAATTAATCGTTTGCCTATACTAATTCCTTGTTAATTTAGTTTCCCTATTTAATGACGAAATGCATCAAAATACTTCTGAGAACCCTCACTGCCTACCCCCCACCCCAACCAAAGCCCAGGTAAGACCCTTCCTGCATCTTCTTCAACACGGCTTCACCCTCCCCGGCCCCCATGGGCTGAGGTGGGAAGCGGTACTTGGTTCTTTTTTGTTGTTCCTTAGTTGGCCCCTGGAAGTTCTAATGCCCTCCTGCTTTTGTTTATAATACTTTTTTTTTCTTTTCATTTTATCTTTTTATTGTTTTTTGGGTGCATGGTCTGGGAATGGAACCCAGGTCTCCCACATCAAAGGTGAGCATTCTACCACTAAACGACCCACGCACCCTTTTCTTTTCATTTTGTCTATTTATTGTGTTTTTTAAAAACCACCCAGGTACAAAAAATGATACAAAACAAATACAGATCAACTATAATAAGGTGAATGCCATTGAAACTGCCACCCAAGTTAAGAAATTGAATTTTGCCAGCCACTCCAGAAACTCCTCCATTTGCCCCATCCAGCCAAAGTCCGTTCCTGCCTCCTAGAAGTAAGCACTGCCCTGGCTTTTATGGTAATCACATTCTTGTTCTTTACAGTTTTATCACTTTACTGTGCATCCCTAGACCTCAAGTTTAGCCTTGCTCCATTTTTTACTTTCAAGTCTCTCTTTTTAACCTTTTTCTTGTAGCAACATGAATACAACTCAAAATTTCCCATTTTAAATACTTTCAAGGGTACAATTCAGTGGTATTAACCACATTTGCAATATAGTGCTACCATCACCGCCATCCATTAACCCAATTTTTTCATCACCACAGAAAGAAATGCTGTGCACTTTGTGCAATAATTCTCCATTCCATGCCCCGTCCCTCCTCCCCACCTCCACCAGTGCTTGGATTTTGCCTGTAGGGCTGATCCACGGCTACCTTTTCATTGGTCCGCTTCCAGAAACATCCCATGATAAAGACCACAGCCACGGGTGGCTGCAGGTAGGAGCTGATGGACTGGATGTAAACGAAGAGTTGGCCGCCCTGGCTGGCCTGTACCACAGGAATCCAGAGGATGGAAATCAAAACCAGCAGCAACACAAACACCCTGGGAGAGAAGCCACCATTAGCACTGTTTTCTCTGAGGTCTTCTCCCACTGGTTCAGCACGTCGTTCTTTTTTTATTTTTAACAGCTGTAGTGAAGAATAATTTACCTACCATAAAACTCACATTATTGTAAGTGTACAATTTAAGAATTTTTAGTAAATTTATAGATATGTGCTTTCGTCACCACAATCAAGTTTTGAACATCCATCACTCCAAAAACCCACTTTGCACTTTATTCCTGCTTCTATCACCAGCCCTAAGCAACCACTGATCTACTTTCTGTCTCTATTGGTTTGCCTTTTCAGGGCATTTCATACAAATGGTATCAGACAATATGTGCTCTTCTGCAGCTGGCTTCTTTCAGGTAGCATAATGTTTTTTTTTAATTAATTATTTTTTTAAATACCCAAAAGCACCAAACAAACGGAAGCATTCATAACTTTTGATCATTCCGTTCTACATATATATCAGTAATTCACAATATCATCACATAGTTGCATATTCATTATCATGATCATTTCTTGGAACATCTGCATCTATTCAGAAAAAGAAATCAAAAGAAAACAGAAAAAAATTCATACATATCATACTCCTACCCACCCCCCTCACTGATCACCAGCATTCCACTCTAAATTTAACATGTAGCATAATGTTTTTGAGGTTCATCCACCTTGTGGCATGTATTGGTATCTCATTCATTTTTGTTGCGGAGTATTCTGTTGTAATGGATATACGTTCTATTGTCCTTCCTTTGTCAGTAGATGGGCATTTGCAATGTTTCTATTTTTTGGTTATTATGAATAATACTGTTATGAATATTTGCTTACAAGTCTATGTCAGGATATATATTTTCATTTCTCTTGGACAGATATTTAGGATTGCAATTACCGGTAGGTTTATGCATAACTTTTAAGAAACTGCCAAACTGTTCTGCAAAATGGTTGCACCATTTTATACTTCTACCTGAAATGTAAGACAGCTCCAATTTCTATACACCTTTGTGATTAAAGCCATTCTAGTAGGTGTGCAGTGGTATATAATTTGCATTTCCCTAATGACTGATGATGTTGAGAATCATTTAATGTGATCATTAGCTATTTATGTATCTTCTTGGTGAAATGTCTATTCAGGTCTTTTGGTGGTTTGTCTTATTGAATTTTAAAAGTTCTTCATATATCCTATATACAAGTTCTTTATCACCTATATGGCTTGTAAATATTTTTTTATAAACTTTTTTATTAATTAAAAAACTTAACAAAAGAACATTAAAATATCATTCCATTCTACATATACAATCAGTAATTCTTAATGGTTTGTAAATATTTTCTGTCTGTGGCTTGTCTTTTCATTTTCTTAAAGTTGTCTTTTTTTAAAAAAATATTTTCAGTGACAAACCTTCACACACATATAGTCCATACATGGTATACAATCAATGGCTCAGAATATCATCACATAGCTGTGTATTCTTCATCATGATCATTTTTAGAACATGTGCATCACTCAAAAAAAAGACATAAAAAGAAAAAAGATAAAACTCATATGTCCCATATCCCTTACTCCCCCCTCTCACTGACAACTAGTATTTCAATCTACCCCATTTATTTTACCCCTTATCCCCCCATTATTTCTTTATTTTTTAACTCATCTGTCCATACCCTGGATAAAAGAAGCATCAGGCACAAGGTTTTCTCTATCACAGTCACATTGTAAAAGTTATATTGTTATACAATTGTCATCAAGAATCAACGGTACTGTAACACAGCTCAACAGTTTCAGGTGCTTCCTTCCAGCCACTCCAATACACCATGAACTAAAACCAGATATTTATATAATGCATAAGAATAACCTCCAGGGTAACCTCTCAACTATGTTTAAAATCTCTCAGCCACTGAAACTGTTATTTGCTCTCATTTCTCTCTTCCCCCTTTGGTCAAGAAGGCTTTTTCAATCCCGTGATGCTGGCTCCCAGTGAATCCTGGGAGTTCTGTCCCACATTGCCAGGGAAGTTTACACCCCTGGGAGTCATGTCCCACGTAGGGGGATGGCAGTGAGTTAATCTGCTAAGCTGGCTTATAGAGAGAGGCCACATCTGAGCCACAGAAAAGGTTCTCTGGAGGTGACTCTTAGGCATAATTTTAAGTAAAGTAGGCCTATCCTTTGCAGGAATGTTTCATAGGGGTGAACCCCAAGATTGAGGGCTCAGCCTATTGATTTGGTTTTCCCAACTGCTTGCAAGAATATCAGAAATTCTCCAAATGGGGAAGTTGAATTTTTCCTCCTTTCTTCCCAGAACCCCATGGGGACTTTGCAAATACTTCAATATTCACTGCCCAAATTACTCTGGGATATATTGGGGCATCACACTTACCCGTACAACCAACAAGATCTCATGCCCTATTCAAGATTCCATGGTGCTCAACTAATAAAGTTGTCATTTGAAGTGCAAAATTTTTCAATTTTAAAATTTTGAAGTGCTATTTGATATACTATTTTATTTTATTTTATTTTTACATGGGCAGGCACCAGGAAACGAACCCAGGTCCTCTGACATAGCAGGGGAGAACTCTGCCTGCTGAGCCATCGTGGCCCGCCCGATATACTATTTTAGAAGGGTGTAAATTTCTTTGTGAAGAATCTTTTCAAGATTAAAAATGAATAGCATAAACCTCACCAAAGAGATAATGAAGGTTAGTGAGAATCTGAAGGTTTACACTATAGAGTGGTATAATATTCACAAAATTTTTATAACCTCTTATGAAAATGTAATCAGTTTTCATTTTAAAATTTAATTACATCTCCTGCATTCCCTCCCCCACCTTTTTAAATGTATATATAGTTGCTCTCTCTTACATTATAGTTCTTTGATTAGATGATCTAGTCTCTGACTTTGTGTGCTTCTGTTCCTTGCATCCTGCCTTTGGGTATGATGTCATAATTTGGTCTCCTTTGATATATAGGAAAATATTTTCTTCAGAAAGATTGTTTTTTTAAAGATGATTTGTTGAATCAAATAAAGTAATTGGTTTTCTGTTTCTTTTTTACTGGAGAAAATTAGGGAAAGAAGAATTGTGATTTTGTCAGAAATTTAAAATGTTGTTTGGAGTCCTAAAATTATTTACAATTCCATTTTTGGCCAGAGGTTTTGAAATTTTTTTTTTTGCTTTAATTCTGTCTTTATATTAGCAAGACCGAACTCTGAACATTATAAAAATGCTTAAAGATAAGTTTTCAGTTCTTCAAAAGAGAGAGTATTTTCAAAATTATAGTATCGGTGACAGAATTTATTTAATAGCTTTCAACTTAGTCTTTCATGACTTAGACAATATCATTGTATTTATATTTTATTTAAAAACCTCGAGCTCTCCTTACATACACATTATATAGAGCAAGCATAATCCTATATGTAAGTTGGAAAGCACACATTGAGCACATCTGTTCCTTTGAGAAAGCAGGCTTTCTCATGCTCTCATGAGGAAAGACTAGAAGTGATACATCTAAATTATGTTTTGAGATTGCTTATAGCTGGAAACAATGCCATCACATGGAAAGCTGTGCACTCTGCTTCTCTTGAGAGGCAGCATAAATGTAGTTAGCCCACAGTGAGCTGTGTGAGGTAGATCAAGGCAGAGTCTTAAATATAAAACTAATATGTTACCTCTACGGTCTGAGTTGCTGAGGGTTTGCTGGGTCAACCTTCGTCATTTACATGAAAGCAATCATTTAAATATACTGTCTGTTGCTGGATGCTGTTTAGTTTTCAGCCATTAAATGTTACGACATGAAGCCTTGAATAGAATTCTTCTTAACGGATAGTATATTAGTTATGTTTATAGTCTGTATGCTCAGTTGTGAGTGCAGCGATCTGGCTATGGTGCAAACACATATCTTCTGTATCATCTACAGAAATGCTTTGAGGATCATTTTTTTTTGTTTTAATATCAACTAATACTAGTTTGTGGATCCTAAAATTGACCAATGAATGTAAACCAGGCTTTTAAAATAGTGGTAGTTTGTAAGGCAATGATAGGTCTTGTTTTGTTTTTGAATGCTGTATGGCAGGGTCACATTTCATTGTTTTTCCATGTATGTATCCCATCATTGGAGCACCATTTGTTGAATTTTTGTTTGTTTTTTACAGGGGGAAATGCATGGACTTGGAATCGACTCAGTCTCCCACATGATAGGTCATTTTTAAGTATGTTTATTGTACTTCCCTTGGAGATAAGTCACACTGTCATACCTAGTTATTTTTAAAAGAGAAATTTATATTGTATTCTTCTATCTCACAGATTATGAAGTAGATAAAAACACATAAGTCTGTTTTGGGGGAGAGGAAAAATATATCAGGGAACTTTTGCTTCTATTTATTTATTATTATTTTTTACATGGGCAAGATTCAGGAATCAAATGCCAGTCTCCAGCACAGCAGGTGAGAATTCTGCCACTGAGCCATCAGTGCACTGCCCTGCTTCTATTTATTTTTAAATAGGTTTTTAAGTCATTTTTTTAAAGAGAAGGGAAATGAAAATGTTTGTTTTAAACATTGAAAAGAAATACTATAGAGCCTTCCCAGTAACCTGAAAAAAAAATATGTAGAACAAAGGCATTCAATTAAATGATGAAATTCTACTTATTTGAGTTTAATATTTTTAAAAGGTTTCCTAACTTATTTTATGCTTTAGTATGGGTGTATGATTACATATCATTTGAATTGAAAACCCAAGAAGTATTTAGATTTTTTTGAAAATCCAAGAAATATTTTTCTTAGATACTTTGGGCAAAATGTAGATCAATATATAACTCAAAGACAATGATTTCAGAGGACACAGAATATGATATTTATCATCCTTATTATAATTTCACATTTTCTTCCATTCTTTATTGAAACTTGATTGAAATGCACTGAATATAGCATTTGAAAATTTGTGTGTGTGTGTGACCTGAGGAAACTAATTTGCTTCTGATTGATCATTTCACTGGTGGGAAGGAAACATTTGAAACTTTGTAACACGGTTATGAGTGACTCAACTTGTTCAAATGTACATAAAAGGCCTCCCTCAAATGTAATTTCACCAAGTATTCTTAATTGTAGCAAATATAAATCAGAATATTGTCTTATAACCTTGCCAAGTGAGTTAACTCAATGAATTAATACATTTAAAAGCAGAATTAATACCCTTAACTATACCCAGATGGTTTTAAAGCTTTATATTGGTAAGATACATAAAATTGCAATTACAGTCAACTAACTTATGGTTTGTTTTCCATGGGTATACTTAAAAAAAATGACTTATAGTTAAATTTTTCAGTAAAGTTTGGACTTATTTATTTTCTTATACATATTTATAATATACCCTGTGATGTTTCTAGATGCTGATATACTTAATTAAAAAATACATTTAATATTTCTCTGTTAAAATAAGATTTTCAATTTTGATGAAGTCCAATTTATCATTTTTTCTTTTATGAATTGTGCTTTTGATATAGTACCTAAGAGTTCTTTGTCTAACCCAAGGCTAAGACAGGCCTCAGGATACACCTTCTTCAGTGACAAGAGTCTCAAGATGTTTATTTGTGTCCGCCTTACATATAATTTACATGCCAGTCATTTCAGTTCCCCCCATTTGACTTCAGGATTTTGCGGAAGGCTTAATATAGAAACCATCCCCCCATTTCCTAGAACACTCTCCTCAGTTTTACCTGGTGAGCGCCTTTTTATCCCTCAGATCCCAACCCAGGTTGGGTGGTTCTTCCCAGTCTCCTGACTGCCCCATCATAACCCCCATAAGTTACTGCCTGTTGACTTACCTGTTTTCTCCACTAGCTTCATGAAGGCAAGAGCTGAGGCTTCTCACTGCTCTATGCCCAGCACCTGGTGCATAATAGGTGTCACTGAGCATCTTTGGAGTGAATGAATGATTTTACAAGCACTATCCTAGTGCTATCAGAGAAGGCTGAGCCAGCCTGGAGAATCTCCTGGTTGGACTTTGCCCCCAGGTGGGCTCAGCTTTCTTCTCCCTGGGTATCTGGATTTTTCACTGCCCAGCACCACACAGTAAGGCCTTACCTGCCTACAATCATGAGCTCCTTCTCAGATGCCCGAGGCCGGATATGATTCCAGAGGTCCATGGTGAATATGGTGCTAGCACTGTTAAAGATGGAGGTGAGGGAGGACATGAGCGCTGCCACCATCACAGCCATCATGAGCCCACGAAGCCCTGGGGGCAGAAGGGAGGTCTAAGGGCTTCAGGCTTTTTCTGTTCACAGCTGCTACCTTCACTCAGGACCTGTCACCCCCAGCCGAAAGCCAGCTGATTCCAAAGAGCAGGACCACAGGGTTGGGAACAGTGGGCACAGCTTGAGAGGTGGGTTGGGCACAGCCCCCTGGGTAGCTAGGACCTGGGCTTTATTTGGCGGACCTTGCTCTGGGACTCAGCCTCTCAGCACAGAGCCCATTCCCTCCCACAGCGCTGCATCTGCCCCTCCCCCAAAGCCTTCCTTTCTGGGTGTTCCAGGGGGACTCCATTTAAGAGTGAGGCGACATTACCTATGGGCAAGAGTTCTAGCACCAGTTTGGGATACGCGATGTCAGAGCAGCCGGAGGGGTTACTGCAGACTTTCTTGCAGATTTCTGGATCTGCACAAGCCACTTGATCTGTGGAGGAAACAGGTCCAGAGTTGAGCAGGCAGACCCTCAAAGCTCCAGGCCTTGCTGAAACCTGTTTCAGCTGACACCGGCCAGCACCAGCAGACAGGAAGAGTGATTGACAAGGGCTCCAGAGACCAAGCTTTGTCCTTCCAAGAGAGTGGTACCCCTGCATGGGCCTCAATATACTTTTATACGGTAAAGGGCGGTGTATCATAGTGGATAAAAATAGTCTTTGGAAAGCAACTCAAATATCCTTCTGTAGGAGAATGGGTAAATTGTGGTATATTCATACAATCGAATATTACACAGCAATACAAAAAATGAATTACTGATAAAAGAACATGAAGGTATGCCAAAGACATTGTGTTGGGTAAAAGAAGGCAGACACAAAAGAGTGCTTACTGTGTGATTCAATTAATGTAAAGTTCAAGACCAGGCAAAACTTCAAAACTTCTGTGTTTTTTTTTGTTTGTTTACAGCAATATCATAGTACAATATTGAATTATTACAGTGCAGTGGTTATAATTCACTATAGAATACTCTTAGCCCAAACACCAGACAAACTAAAATCACCCAACTGCTTGCAGACCTGAAGAATTAATGCAAGCAGCTGCTATCTTAATAATAAAACCCCAAAACTGGTAAGGCTTTTCTAGCAGTGAGTCTTTGACACTAACAGCTTCCTCTCCTGAGAGCAGAATGTTCTGCTCAGTGAGGACCGTGCCACCCTCCCTTTGAATCTTGGTCTCCTGTGGTTATAGGAGTTCGAAAAGCATAGATTTCTAGTGGGAGAGTATTAGTTGGAAGACATGTGAGGAAACCTTTTGGGATGATGGAATTTTCTATCAACACTGTGCAAAAGAACTTTCTGGAGTAATGGAAATATTCTATATCTTTAGGTAGTGACTATACAGGTTATGTATGCTCTGTACAAGCTGTGACTTTGTTACTTAACATCTTCAAACCTTAGTAGCAATATCTGTAAAATTGGGATAATATCATAACTTTACTTAATACTATCATAGTGAAGATTGAGGGTGATGTATGTGAAGCTTGTAGCACAAAGTCTGACGATATATTGAAAGTGCTAAATACATTTCAGCTATTATTATAATCCAAATAAAGCAGAGCCACCTTGTGGCCAGTTTCACCAATGTCCTACATCAGTCCCTGATCCCACACCCACCATAAAAAAGCACTGAAAGCAATTCAGATATTTACTGCAGTCCCTCAGAGGTGCAAAAGGAGAATGCCATTGCTTGACGTATGACAAAAAATAAAAAATTTAAGTTCCTCTTTTCCCCATCACTCACACAGTTCAACATCTATTCTCATTTTAGACACACAAAAATCCACTCATACTGGCTCTGATTTTCTCTCTCCTCCTCTTCCTGCATTTCTGTAGCAACTCATTTCTCTCCTGAGCAGTAACCTAATCTCTCTAATTAAACCCACCTAGCTTTCCTGGCATCTCTAAATATTCATCTCTTCTTATTACTATGATGAATGCTTCCCAAGAAGACAAGAATAGACCTCCTACTTGGAAGATAGCAGAGGAGAAAAAAGTTGTATTAGTATGTGGCACATAGTAGGCACATACTAATACACTCAATAAATTTTTTTGTGGGAAGGGGCTATCTATCACATTGTTATTATTATTATTATCTTTTTTATAACCCTGTGAAGAAGGTAGAAATTACTTTTGCCATGTCACAGAGAGAGGAGGTGACCTGATTACTATCACCCAACAAGGTCATGTCAGAACCAGAATTTAAACCCAGATCTCCCACTTCCCAGTTCAATTTTTTTTTAGAAAGGACAGACAAGAGTGTATGCTTTTCTGTCTTCAATGAGTCTGGCAACGACCCCACCCAGGGTCTAACCTACCAGGGATCGGTGAACTGCATCCTAGCTCACTGAGTTCCTCAGCCCAAAATTCATCATGGACTCAGGGACCATCAGAGCTCTTTGTGTCATCTTCATGGTTTGGCAACTGTGTCTAAATGATGCCTTTCTTGTCACCTTCTCTCTGTCTTCCCCAACTCCTCATATTTGGGATAAGCTATGCTCCTCACCACAGTCTCAATGCCCAGGCCAGCTGGACCTATATTATTTCCCAAGTCTCTTTTGCCAGGTGGGTCTAGGAATAACGCCATAAGTAATCCCCGAGTCCTCCCTCTTCTCAATCCAAAGGCTTTGGTCCTTCCTCCTCATTCTGAATGCTGGCACTGCCTTTCCAATCCTCTTCTATGTCAAATGGGAGCGACCCTGAACCTCAGCTTAGGGGTGGGCATGCAGCCCTTCGTGATTCATGCAGTCTCCTCCCTGGTTTTGTTACAATATCTATGCCAAGATGATCATTTGGCTGAGGTCTCAAATTCACAAAGGGCCTCAACTGCAGCTGTCCCTAGTTTTTGTATTAAAAATATTAATTTAAAAATGTAAACATTTTAAGTATACCACGCTTTTGTAATCCAATATTGTTATGTCTTCACTTTCTTTTTTAATTTACTATAAGTTCTAAGAAGTGAAAATGGCCTCAGCCCCTTTCATCCATTGGGGGGGCCCAAGGGGCAAATGGTCTTCATAAAACTTTCCCGATTGCCGTGCCCTATCAGGAATTCCCCTCTCAACACCTACTAATGTTAGAGGAAATGGGTGTTGTGGCCACAATTAAGAACATTAATATTAATTGCTGTAGAATAAAATTAAATGCCCCCTGTGGTAGTCTGAATTGTTTATAGACAATTTAGATATGTTCTTAATCTTACTCCAGTACTGTGGGTGTGAACCCATTGTAAATAGGAACTTTTGAAGACATTACTTTTAGCTAAGGTGTGGCCCAACTGAAGCAGGGTAGGCCTTCATCTGGATTAGTAGAGGCCCTGAAAAGAGAAGAAACCAGAAGCTAGGGTCAGAGAAGGCCACAGGGAAGAGACAGAAGTCAGCAGGAACCCAAAAGAGAAGGGAGAAGACATCACCAAGGGATGGGAAAGCCAAAAATGCCTTCTAGCCTCTGAAACCGTGAGACAACAAATTCCCATTATTTAAGCCACCCCACTGTGTGGCATTTGTGATAGCAGCTCAGGCACACTTCAGACACCTCCAAAACTCTGGATCAACCGTGAGCAAAATTAAAACTGTAGACTGAAATTATATTTTATGAGAGGTATTGAGAAGAAATAATTTTGTTGAGAAAATGCTTTGAGAGGTCAGTGTTCTTGGCTTTTTACTACTCTTCTGTGGAAACTTAGAAGATGATTGGAAAAGATTTATATTCACTGGGCAGAGCACCTAAGGACTATTCCAAGTGGGCTAAAGGTCTTGTTTAAGGTAAAATCTAAATGGGATTTACCTCTTGTTGTCCAGAAGCTCCTTTCTCCAGGGTATACTGAGGAGTAAGACCCTCCCTGAGATAGTTAATTGTTAACTACAGAGTTTCGTTTAACCCTCCAGGAATGTAACCTTCAACCATGAAACATGTGGCAGACACAAAGGTTATAAAGCATTTGTGTTGTGGAAAATTGTATTTGTTCACTCAGCTTAAGGAACATGTTGGTGATAAGGAAATTAGTTGGTTCAGCTAAGTTATAAATGAACTCAGCCTTGTGAAAACTCACCATTCAGTAACACCTGTTCACCTGTCTTGAGTTAGTTAATTCATCAGCCATTTTATATATGGAGTAGGTTCTCTTGTTAGAAAGCTTAAGAGCCTGGGAAGGTAGAAATAAAGGATGCCTCTAGGAGAGTGAAATACAAACAGCACAAAACCTCTTTCTTCACGATAGCATTGACTGAATGTTCGCTAGAACTCAGATGCTGCAATAAACAAACACCACACATGCACCTTCTCATTAAGTCTCACAACTCTATGATAAAGATATTGTTATTATACCCACCTTACTGAGAAAACTGAGGCCCAGAGGAGTTAAATAGCGTCCCCAAATTAGACAGTTAGTAAGGATCGGGTCCAGCACTCAAACCCTTGCTTACTTCAAAGCTTCGGAGGAGAAGATTCGCTTTGTAGGTATATCTCTAGACTCTTGTGTTTTACATTTTTTTTTTTTTTAATATAAGCAGGCACTGGGATGGCAGGTGAGAATTCTGCCACTGAGCCACTGTTGCATGAGTACCCTGTTTACTATTTTGAGGGTTGTCTTGTCTCTTTCTTAATTTCCATGTAAATTTCCTTTAAAAATTGCATGCCATTTATCACTGGCCTAATTGGAAAAGGGGTTTATTCTGGTTCAGAAAAGCTCAGAATCAGAGCTTACAGGCAATTCTGGACTCAGTTGAAGATACATGTAGAGGCAGGTGGAACCAAGGTGAAGAGAAAAATGGAAACAGGTGATGAAGTGGATTGGCCCAGTTCCCGGCACCTAGGGTAGGGATTCTCAAACTTTAGCATGTATCAGAATCTTCTGATGGGCTTGTTAAAAAAAACATATTGTTGGGGGGCCTACCCCTAAAGATTCGGATTCAGTAGGTCTTGGCCTGAAAGTTTGCATTTCTTACAGGTTGTTAGGGACACACTTTAATTCAGCACTAGTCTAGGCCTCCACAGAGGCTTCAAAACCACAATGCCACCTCACCCTCTCCACCCGACCTCGCTCTCCTAAATTCCTTTTACCCTTATTGTTTTTACCAGGTGTTTTAATATGTTTTTACCCCATTTTTTTCATGAGTACCAGACTCATCAGTTGCATTACAAAGTACTTGGGGTTGTGGAGCATGGCACTGTATATTTCATTTAATAATGATTACTGGCTGGCTAGCTGACCCACTGCTGAGAGATGAACAAGGTCTTATTGTTGATCTTGCAGATATTGACCTAGGGCTTAGGATATGGTTTGCTGAGAGAGACAGTAGTATGATTAAGAGTCAGATTTTGGAGGCAGATAGACCTAGGTTCAAATCCTGGCTCCTCCAGCACTAGCCAAGTGACTTCTGGCAAGTCACTCAAACCAGGAGTGATCCTGGATCCTTCCTTCCTTAACCTCCATATCCAATCCATCATTAGTCTGTTTGGTTCCCCTTTAAAATATAATTTCAAATCATTCACAGGGATCAACTAGCACTTTCTCAGAAAGCCTTTCCTTGGAAGCCTCTCCCCAATATTCCCTGTGATGTCCCCCATGCATTTCCATCACAGAACTTAGCACAATGGATAATAATATAATTTATTTACTTTGTAAAATCTGTCTCCTCTACCACTAGAATGTAAACTCCACCACAGCTGGGATCTTGTATATCTTGTTCACTTAAGGACACCCAGAGTCTTACAGAATAAGGCCTAGCAGATAATTGGCTCTCGAGGTATTTGTTGAACACATGCAAGAATAAATAAATGAATGAGTGCACCAGTTTCTCTAAACTCAGTTTCCTCATCTGTAAGAGAAAAATAACAATGATAATAGCATAAGGTCATTTTGAGGAATAAATGAGAGAACACATGTATACAGTAATAATAGTGCATACTATATAGTGCCTACCATGTTTTAGGAACTATTTTAAGCCTTTTGAAGTGTTATGCCCATTTTACAGGTGAGGAAACTGAGGTAAAGAGATAGGACACGGCGTATCCAAGATGACAGAAGCAGCAGCATTCAGGCCCAAGTTTGTCCAGGTCAGAGTCCATATTCATGACTACCACACTCTACCATAAGCCTCTTTGCACACAGACTGGCCCTTAGGATGGTCATGTACACAATAAGTTGGTTGTTTTAAACCAGGCTCTTTTACTTCCTACGTCAAGCCATGCCAGAGGGCTGTACATTTTCCATCAAGTCACCATGGATCCCCGACTCCAGTTCTTACTCCAACCTGGGCTTTGCCAAGCCTGTATCCCTTCCCTGGAACCAGGACCAGATCCTCTTTGGTTGGCCATCCTATCTGGGCTGGAGGAGAATGCCCCACCCCCCAAACTTGTTCTCCTAATCCCTAAAGCCCCTTAGTCATTTTCACAAAACTTCTGGGTCAACTAACTGACCATTTTATCTTGCCCTTTCTTTATCTCTGGGCAGCATCATGTAGGATAAGGCAGAGGGTTGGAAGCCTTTTGGTTCATGCTCCCCTTTAAGCTAATAATAGCATCAGTGGATATGTGGGAAGCTCACTGTTGAAGGGGGAAAGCAGGGCGCTTTCTTCTGCATGGAAGTCCCTGTCCCCACATTGACCCCCAATAACACTGTCCTTTCTTCTCAATTCTGTTTACCCCCATGGTGCAAACCTCATCCATTACCACCTTAAAGAAAAAGAAAAAAGAAAAAAAAAAAAAAAAAAAAAAAAAAAAAAAAAAAAAAAAAAAAAAGCCAAGGCAAATACTTTAGAAACCTTAATATCCCTGATTTTTGTTAATAAAAATACCCCAAAAGGGCTTCATTCCTCCAGCATTACCAAACACAAACATTCAAGCATGAAAGGAACTCTCACATGAGGATTCAGAGAACTGATGTTTATCCTGGTCTGCTATTTCAAAGAAATACAGCTGAGACAAGGCCCTTAGATGGCTCTCTAGCTTCAGTTAGGCCTGGGGCATCTGTAGGATTTAACCACTGGGCTAATATTGGAAAACAGCATAGAATATGTAGATGTCTGGATGAAGGTCCTTCCATCTAACCATCGCTAGAAAGGGACACCAGCCATTCTCTGGAGGCAGACAGTAATCTCTGTCTGAGATTCGCTGACAAAGTTCTCCTCCCAATGGTCTCACCTGGGAAGAGGACACGGCTGACCATGCCAGGGAATACCATCAGGAAAAGGGGCAACACCTTCAGGTATGCAGCCACCAGAGAGCCTCCTTTGGCATGGGACAGGTTCTTGGCAGCCAGAGTTCGCTGAACAATCACCTGGAAAACAGTAAGGGGTGGTTGGAAGCTAATATGGCTTTATCTTAAGACAACTAAGTGTGTACAGCCGTAGTAGACTTAGGCTGTTTGCTGGCCTGGCTTCTTTGTGAAGAAGTATCTCTTTCCTATTATCAATGCACGTGATCAAATCAAGGTAACTGTGAACTCCTCCCTGCTCCCTCCCCACTCCTTCATCCAGAAGTTGGACCTGACCAGTTAGAATTCTCCATAGAGGTACCCCGCCACCCGGGAGACTGTGATTGGTTGAGGAAAACTATACTCAAGCCAAATCAAGGAGAGATCTCTGTAGGCCTTCTTCTAAAGAAGCCAGAAAGAAGCATCCTACCCCCTACATCCTCCACTGAAATTGCTAATTGTGAAGACAGCTTAGAACTTCTAGTTGCTTCTCTGCCATCATGCTGGGAAAGCCTCCTTGAGACTGAAATCCTAGAGCAAAGCAAAACAGGGAGATGGAAAGAGACAGAAATAATTTCTGATGATACAGCATGAGACGCTTCATCTAGCTGTGCCACATCTGGTTTACAGTGCAAACTCTGGAGACAACCTGGGTTCAAATCCTACCTTACCACATCCTAGCTGTGTAACCTTCAGCAAACAACTTTACCTCTCTTTGCCTCAGTTTTTTCATATATAAAATGGGGATAAATACTAGGGTGGCTATGATAATTAAATGAATTGTTCATATTTAAAATACTTAGAATAGTGTTTGACATACAGTAACTGCCCAATAAATAATAGTTGCTACTATTATCATTACCTACCTTTGGTCTCCCAGTTGTGTGAGTAAAAAAAAATCCCAAAAAGGCCTTTTATGCTCAAACATAACATGTTTTTCCTATAAACTAAAAGAGTCCACTAAGTCAACAAAGAACCCTTACAGGAAGATTGTTGAGACATAGGATTTGCCCCAAACCCCACGCCACATCCAGATCAATTTTTCAGACTCAGCAGTACAAATGTGCATACTTTTGGGGGGAGGAGACATTGTTTGAGGAGGCATTTCATCTGCAGAATCCATGGGACTGGACGTTGCCAAAAGGCATCAAAATGATCAAGGACTATTAATTTATGCAACAATGTTAATGTCCTAACTGCAGCAGCATTGACTCAAGACACCCTGAGTCTTGATACATTTCAAGGACAAGCACCTGTGTGCTTGTTGACTGACCCGTTCAGCCAGTCAGAACTCAAGAGAGCCCTGGACATAAGGTGGTCACCCAGATTAGGAGGTCTGTTTTCTAGAATAGTCAGACACCGAAAGAGGTACTAGTTGAAGGGGCACTTTTTAAGTAATATATCTCAGTTGAAAGAAATGTGAAATAAGAGGAATGACAACAACATTAAAATATGGAGAGGTATTTACTAGTGAACTAAATCATCTGTCATGGCATCTATCATCTACTCATTTTATCATTATCTACTCTTCCTACAACAATCATGTCCACATTTTCCTTTCACTGGAGTGGGGTGTAAGGGTTGGAGCAGTCAAGGAGAGTTCATTGTGGTTGGGACAGTGATGACCAGACAGCAGGCTTACATGTAGAAATGTAGACTGAATTTTCTCTTATATAAAGTTTCCAGAATCAAGAGAACATCCAGCTGTAAGCTGAAGCAAGTGAATAGAGTGCTTAAAAGCATAGACAACTTATGTATGAATCCAAGCTTCACCAGGCCTCAGTTTTATCATCTGTAAAATGGGGATATGTCTTGTTCAGAGGTGCCTAGCAGTTCTTAAGTAGAGAGAATGGTGGTGACTTGTCATTGTCATACTTGTCGGAAAAAGAAAATAGAGACAAAATCTCAAATAGGTCACCAAAATATAGGAAAGCTGGAATTTGATATTAGAAGACAGGTTAGTGAGCCAGAGATTAACAGCTCACAGACAGGAACAGCAAATATTGAGCCAAGTATGGAAGCAGGAAGGTGTACAAATGTAATTGCCCATGGCTGGTTTTATAAATGGCTTTGTCTTAGTGATAGAGAGAATCGATTGTCCTGAAAGAGCCACGACAGTGAAAGTAAGAGCAGGAAGGAAAATAGAATAGAAATGCAAATACTCAAGTGTATGAGTTTGAGGAGACAGAGAAAGGATTTGAGGTATAAGTACCAATAGGATTGGAATGTTGGGGCTTGTTTTTGCACGCAGAAATCCTCAGGCTTATTTTGAGCCCTTCTTCAAGACTTCTGTGTTGAAGGTCTTCTCATGATTTATCTATTCAAAGGGAATGACTTGTTTCACAATGTTTTCTGGGGAGGAGACTGGTCCCCACAAGTCCTCCTCCAGCCTTCAGACTGAACTAACATGAGTTCAAAACTTTCTCTACTCTCTTCTTAGGCTTTGAGTCTTTAAGTGCCTGGAGAAGTTACAGAGGTGCTAGGGAATTACCAGTGCCTTTATGAGCTAGTTTGGTGAACTATGGATAAAGAAGAGGAAAGTGTCATCAAGCATCATTACCACTGTATCCCATGATGATCAGGACAAAATTGGAATTTTTCCCATTTTTTTAAATAGTGGACATCAATGCGATGGTCCATCCAGAGCATACTGCCCCTTCTTTTTAAAACTGCCTCCTCATCCAGATGGCTGCTCTCAAATCTTGTGCATAGCTGAGTGATCCAGGGATAAGCACATGTGATACATTGAATCATGTACCCCAATTTAGATGTGTTCTTAATCTTAATGTATATCTCTGTGGGTGTGAACCCATTGTAAATAAGATCTTTTGAAGATGTTATTTTTAATTAAAGTGTGGCCCGACTGAATGAGGGTGAGTCTTATAAAGAGAAGAAACAAGAAGCTAAGAGAAGGCCACAGAGAGAAGCAGGAACTGGAAATGAAAGGACATCACTGAGTGATGGGAAAGACAAGGAACCCCAAGATTGTAGCAAGCCAGCACCAGAATGCTACCAAACCAAGAGGAAATAAGCATTCTAGCTTACAGAACACTGAGACAATAAATTCTCATTGTTTAAGCCAACCCATTGTGTGGCATTTGTGATAGCAGCTCGGCCAAACTAAAACAGCACCTAACCCAAGCTAGACCAATCACAGTTCTTTCCCAGGAGTTTTGGATTTGTAACTTAGAGAGTTGTTAGCCATTTTTCAGTAGATATATGTAGGGGGGTTGCCCTGCAATGGGAAACAATAAAGTCAATAGATAAGAAAGAAATTTGAGGGATAGAGAAGGAAGACAGAATAAGCCCTTGATCCCAGAAGTTTTTGAAGGCTAGTTTAGCTTCCTATAGTTAGTATTCCATGAGCTAATAAATTCCCTACTCTTTTCCTAAGCTAGTTTGAGTTTAATATTTATGTTACTTGCAACCAAGTGTACTCTAACATACACAAATTGTATTTTTGGGACGTTGGGGTGAAAGACCCTAAAATGTGGAATCACTTTATTTGAAGAAAAATGGGGAGCAGTGAGGATCCCTCTCTCCAGAGCTGGGAAGTTCTCCATCCTTATTGAGCAGCTGGTTTAACTATTATCTGTCATTTCTCAGGAATCTGAACAAGTGCCTGTTGAGGCTAGAGCATTTAAGAATGTAGGAAAGTGCAAAGATACCAGAATCTACAGGATATTTGTTATTGCTTCATTAAGATGCCAAGAGTCATCTAAACTTCGATCCTAGTTGTTCCATTTGGAATCAGACATGACAGAATTTACAGTTTTGTAAAACAAAGCCCTTTCTACCTGTAGATCCAAAGCTATGCTGAAAAGAATTCTGACTTCTATTACCCTGAAATAGAACCTCCTATGAATTTAAGAGCCAAATGACTAAGATTTAAGAGAATGTACTGCTTGAAAAACCACAAGATCAAAGAGGAGGGTTTGATAAGACAATCCTTGGCTGAAGCAATGCAACATGCCACATAGGAATGTAATGAGGATGATGTAAGTGAATTCACAGAGCTGAGATCAGTGACCAGCAGAGCATATGGCATCAATAATTATTTTTGATTATTGCCATTATTATTATTATCAGTAATTATTTACTTTTCACCTTTCTGCTCAGGAAGATCTGTAAGGTGCTATCAATTACATAATGATAAAGGGTGCTTTGTCTTTCTTCTGTTCTGAAACGAACCAAGATACAGTGCTGGCAAAGGTGTGTTTCCTAGGGCAGCACCAGCACAGTGGACCAACATGTTCTTTGATCTTTACATAATCCGGCTCAGCAGCAACACCGTGTAGTCAAGGCCAGAGAAAGAGGGCTAGAGGGGAGCTTGGGCTTCTTGGCCCTCTTGCCCTGTCTGGCATTTGGAGACTTGTGAATTAAGTCTCCAGATGGCATGGGATGGAAGTTGTCTTTAAGAGATAGATACCAGAATTATTGCTAATAAAGATGAATCTCAAGTAATTATTTGTAAAAATTAATGAATGCAAGCTGGTGAACTGTTTCAAGAGCAGCGTTTTACTTTCCTAGGCTTCTCAAGCAAATACTATGGAGTGGGTTGGCTTAAACAATGGGAATTTATTAGCTTACAGTTTTGAGGCTAAAAGAAAATCAAAATCAAGGAGTCGAGGAGCTGCTTTCTCCTTGAAGACAGGTGTTCTGGGGCTGGCTGCTAGTGATCTTTGGTCCTTAGCTTGTCACATGCCAAGGCACATGGCAGTGCCTCCCAGTCTCTTCCTTCTCTTCCAGGTTCTGTTTCAGCTTCTTGCTCCCTGTGCTTTCTCTTTCTATCTAACTGAATTTCACCCTGCTTATAAAGTACTCCAGTAATAGGATTAAGACCAATCTTGATTGAGTAATCCAGTTAAGATGACTTCTTAACTGGAGTAATCTCATCAAAAGATCCTACTTACAGTGGGTCCCCCCCATTGGAATGGATTGAATTTAAGAACATGTTTTTCTAAGGTTCTTACAGCTTCAAACCACCACAAGCAGTAACAAATAATGCTTCATCAATTGTAACTAATGCAAAATGTTAATCATGGTAAACTGTGTGTGTGAAGGGGTGGGTATATGGGAATTCTGTGCTTTCTATATGATTTTTCTGTAAATCTACACTATTTATAATTGAAAAATAAGAAGAAAAAAGCTGGCATTGCACAAAGTAAAGATGTACAGTAAAATTCATGCCAATAAAAAATACTGACATAACCATAGTAAAAATTTTGTTTTTTAAAAATGGCTTGTTTATTAAATATTCATGCAACATTATTGAGTGGCTGTAAGAAGGAATGAAGTCGTGAGACATGCAACTAGGTGAATGAACCCTGAAGACAGTAAGTTGAGTGAAATAAGCCGGAAATGAAAAGACAAATATAACGCCTCACTAATATGGACTAACGATAATGTGCAAACTCTGAGAACTGAATTCAAGAGCATAGGTTATCAGTTGAAGGTTCATTGTAAAGTTTCCTTAGATTGTGAGCTCTTACAGCAGTCGTATCTGTTCCGGAGTTGTAACTGTTATTTCCAAATTCTGAGATGCTGTGTGCTTTGTGTATAACCTGATCATTTCCTAGAACTTTTGGGTATTCTTGTGGCACCTGAGACTCAGAGCTAGAGTTCTGCAGCTATGAAAGTCAGCATTACCCATACAGCAACTGTCAAAAACACTGAAAAAGTGATCAGACTTCTGTAGGAGATAGGATTAAAATAACACCTGCGGAACAGGTTGGGAGCAGATGGCATTAGGGTGGTGTCAGCAGTAAACTGTGGAGATTGTAATCTGCTTTATGCTATCTGATTTATGTAAAACAGTGTAGGAGGAAGAGAATGCTTGTTTACCCCAAATGATTATCTTAAGTATGAAAGAAGAGCACTGAAAGATAACTACTCTGTTCCCTTAGGAAATGTATGTATGCCTTTTGTCATCCTGCAGTATATAAGCAGGATCTGGTTAAGAATAAAGTTGTCTGATGTCTGTTGTTTGTTAAAGTTAAGCTTCAGACCCCCTGAACCC
>PVIY010030218.1:0-31199 GCA_004026745.1 Myrmecophaga tridactyla
CCAGGCGGTACTTTTTGCAGGATAGTCTTAGTAGGGCATGAACTGGAATATCTGTAGCAGAGGTGCTGCAATTCTTCTGAGTCTTTCTGGGTTAGGGCTGCATCACTTCACCTAACGTTATATTTGCTGATCCACAGTGTTCTAGTAAAATAATGCATTAGGAAGTATCACCACACTTTTTCTGAGGCAGTGATGACATGATGGAAAGAGCATAAGCATCAGAAAACTACCCTTTAGTGTGGCATTGTAATTGCCTTTCTAGCTAGCTGAATGGTTTTGCGCCCCCACTTGACCTCTTTGGAATACTCAGTTATATTAGTAAAAGGAGATCAATAATAGCGATTCGTAGTCTTCACATTCAATAAGGTTGCTATAAAATTCTCAAAGGAGGGGGCGGGCCACGGTGGCTCAGCAGGTGAGAATGCTTGCCTGCCATGCCCGAGGACCCGGGTTCGACTCCCGGTGCCTGCCCATGTTTAAAAAAAAAAAAAATTCTCAAAGGAGGTACTTTATACTAAAATCTGTCAATGTAAAAGAACTGCACAAGCTTACAGTTGGGAGCTCCACAGATAAAATTCTTGGCATTTTGTAAAATGCCGTGGTGGCAGAGTGAGATCTAAATTTCAATCTTAACTAGGCATTTCTTAGCCACATGTGCCTGATCATGTCATTTCACTTACCTGAGCTTTGGGCCTTCAGAGTAAAATGACTATAAAATTACCAATCTTAGGGTTATTTGCAGGGTTAGATAATACTTTTTCTTGATACTGGACGAGTGGTCTGAGGACAAGCGGGATCAAGTGGGTGCTTATCAAAAATTCATAATTGCAGGCCCATTGCATACCCCATATCCATTGAATTAAAATCTACATTTTAGCAAAAGTCCCAAGTAATTTATATATACATAAGGTTTGAGAAACCTTTTTAAATCACACTGGCGGATAGCAGACACTGGACTTACTTTTTAGACTTGAGAATTTCTTTGATAAAATTGATATGCTAATGAAATTATCAGTATATTGATATATTTACCTCTGATCAAAACTCAGAAGAAACACTTTCAAGATGCAAACCATATATAAATTACAAGTTTAGAATAAAAATTGTAACTTTTGGCTTCAAATTCCTGAGAAGTAAAATGATAAGATGGTAAAATTTAGAATCCTGAGATCTAAGTTTGAGTCCTAAATATTTTCCCTCACCAATTAGGTAAATTGCACAAGAGCTCTAAGCTTAGTTCTCTCATACCTAAAACACCTCAGAGTAATGATAATTGTTATTTCTCAAGAAAGTTAAGCTTAAATCAGCTGCTGTATGCAGAAACGATTTGTATCGTGCAAATGTTATTTTTGCCGCTTCTATTGTGAAATGCTTAACATTTTAAAAACCTGTGTATCACAACAGGTATGCTTAGCTAAAATCTTTCTTTAAACATTATCACTTAGTCTGGTGATGTGTTTCTGTGAATAAAATGCTCCATGGAAGATATTTTTCCCATGCCAAAATAGCAAAGAAAGCTTGGCTTTTCCACAGCAAATAGTACATATTTATCTTGTGAAAAATGCAAATATTGAAATAGATCATCTTTATATTCACTTTTCACAATATTACATACACTTTTATTACTTAGAGTTGCAGAAACAACTATGGGGTTCCATTTTAGGGGCCATTCAGGTTCACTGTGTTATCAATCAATTTATTATAGATGCTATTTTGTAAGACTTTACTGTGTACATCATGTATCAATTACTTCTCTCATCTTATGGCTCTACTTCTATTTGTTTTTGCCTTTATTTTAAACCTATTTTTCATACATCCTACATTATTGTATTTTTCTTGCAAGCTGTTTTGTGTCTTCTTGGAAATAGGAGAATAATAAATATAAATGAAGAGCTTCAGAATACTGTTCATAAGCAAATTATCTCGAGATAAATGGTACCTCTACAGATTTTAAAATGAAGTTTAGGATGAAATCATTTTAAGAATGTTGAGGTAAGTAATAGGCACATATCAAAATTGTACTTGGTTTTGTTAAACTCCAATATGTAATTGTTAAAATTTCAAATTTTGAACATAGTGTTTTCAGAGATGCATGATATTTTTGCCTTTATTCTCAGCAATTTTCTGCTATCACAAGAATAAAGAACAACAACATGGAAATCTAATGGCTAACGCAAACCACTTTGGTCTCTAGAGAGTTCTTTGAACCAATGACTCATTTTCAAGGGAAAGTGTATTCTACTACAAAGAAATTTCTAAAATGCCCAGAGGTGATGGCATTTAGGCAATTGATTTGAAACAAAGCAAAGAGATTGATTACAGAGATTACAACAGTGAAACAACTGGAGTCTCAGTTGCAAACTGGCATTTGCATTTAACATGTGAGCACAGTTAAGATAGTCTAGACTTTGGCAGATAATCAAGCTGGCCTCTGGTGTATCAGAGCTCAGGCATGAGATTCTTTTTCCAAAAGTCAGGAAAATGTAAAGTACTCTCATGAGAAGTTCTATCTGACCTATTTTGTTGATTAAGAAGAAACAGGTAATTATAGAATCAGAAAAACTGACTTTGGAAATATCCAGTCTTTGTTCAGCTCCTTCCAAACCTCTCCTGAAATAGGAGTAGGATCATTTTATTACTTAAGACCATATCATACTTTAAATCAGACCTAGCACTGAAGCACTGAAACTTTTTTCTTTCCATCTTACATCGAGAACATGGCATGAGTTTCTAATATGGCAGAGAAAAGAAGCAGTGCCATCATTTACACAGGTTAGAAATGCATTCTCTGTCCTTTGGCAGCTCCAAGTCTCTTAAACATTTTTTTTATTTTTTGCATTGGCAGGCACCAGAAATTGAACCTGGGTGTCCAGCATGGCAGGTAAGAATTCTGCTACTGGGCGGGCCACGGTGGCTCAGCAGGCAGGAATGCTTGCCGGCAATGCCAGAGGACCCGGGTTCGATTCCTGGTGCCTGCCCATGTTAAAAAAAAAAAAAAAAATTCTGCTACTGAGCCACTGTTGCACTGCCCTCAAACATTTTTGTCATTTTTGTTTTAAATATTTTCTCTTTATTTTTGGAAGAAAAGAATTTGTTGCTAAGAAATTTCAGCTAATATGAAAGTAAGAGTTTTTTAAATAGGAGAAGGATCATTTTATTACCTAAGACCATATCATTCTTTAAATCAGACCTAGCACTGAAGCATTGAAACTTTTTTTTTAAGTTTCATGGCCTCATGAAAAAAGGCAAATAGAATGAAATCAGTGAGCAGATTGACTGAGATAGTCCTGTTGCTTCCTTCTATTTTCCTTCTTCTTTTCTAAAATGACCCTTCCATCTCACTCTTGCAAGTCCCACTGCTCAACCCCATTCTCACTATTGCCAGATATTTACCTTCAGAACCATTTCCTAGTACTTCCAAGTCTCAACTTAATGCTTCTGTTTCCTATTTGTGCTGTGTCATAATTATACTGTCATTTCCGGACACGTAATTCCTAACTCCTCAGCTTCAACAGTTCCTAGGATACCTGCCACAACTAAAGAGAGTAAGAATGCTAGTCGAAGTGTCTGCCTGCCGTGCATTGAGGGGCCTAGAGGAAGACTTGAGAGACTTAAGGATGGGCTCCAAACACTGACTCTAAGATCATGGGAGAGAAAGGTTAGGATTTATTGAAGAGCAAATATCTAAGAACTTTAGCTTTTTAAGTCTGGAAGAAAAAATTTCAATATAAGATAGCGACTAGTATTAACAATATACACTGCTGAATCCAGTTATACATGTAATAAGATTTAAAAAACTACAAGAGAAAAATTAGTAACTGGTTTGTCTATTAGAAAGTAATATTAATTACAACAATTTTGGAGAAGGCTTACCTTTATTGTATAGTTAGAATGAAGTATAATAATAATATTGTAAATCATAAGCCTGTCAGATTCAGCTGGTAGAAAGTGTTCATTGAAATGGTAAACTCAATGTACATATATCAATTCTCAAGTATTGTTGATATTGAGTAGGGTTGTCTGCCTATTTACCTGGTTTCCTAATCATATCTTGAAAACCATGTAGGTAAGGTTAATGAGAAATGGAGAAGAGCTTGCTACACAGTGTGGATTAGCAATATATTTTAAAATGTGAAATACCAGTGTCAGAACAGAAATGAACCATGTAGTTATAGCTTAAGCAGACTGCATTAAAGTGGGAGACAGACTCAGTTTCAACATGACAGTATTGATCTAGGAAGTTTTACTACACATGAAGACAAGTATCAGAGTTTTAGGTTTGGGTAATGCTTTTCATTTGAGGTCAGGGTGCAAAAGGTCTATACGAAAAGATTGACGTAACTTGGGTAGCAATTAAACTGCAGTTAGTGTTCCTGTAGCCATTAAGCCTGGGTGGAATTAAAACTAAGGTAATAAAACCCAGGGGACTAGAATGTAGGACAAAACAAGGATCTGGGGAACAAAACAAGTCAGAATGATTGTTTTATGAGACATATAACTTCAGAGCTCATGTAATAAAACGCATTGGTATATTACAGTTCTTAAAACTTGATCCAAGGCAATAGAATTTATAGGTTTGCAAAAAAATCATGCCCAAAACACAAAGTCCCCCATCACCCCCATTTTATTAATACCTTGCATTAGTGTGGTCCATTTGCTACAGCTGATGAAAAACTATTATTATTATATTAGTACTATAGGTGTTGTACAGATCTAAGCTCTGCTGTTTGTTTTTTGATTTTTATCCTAGTAGCCTATATGCAATCTAAAATTTTCCCTCTTAACTACATTCAAATAACATAATTCAGTGCTGTTAATTATGTTTACAATGTGGAGCAGTAAATTACACTCTATACTTTATTGCACTGCTAAACATTCTTTCAACAAGATAATTTAATAGCGATATCTTTATCTGAGTGGTTTTCAAAACCTCTGGCCATCACTGTACTGACTGTTGGAAACTGAAAGGAGTAAGAAGACAATAATCCTGAGTAATTATAAATTATAGATAAAAGATACTTAAAGAAATAGAAAAACAGTTATGCTCTAGTTAAGAACATTTTAAAAATCAAAGTAACTTTTCAAGATGTCCTAAGTTAAGAAAATTGTAAGCACTTTGTGAACAACTCATAGATTTATAAATAGATTTCACACCATATATGCGTTCTCAATAACCACTACACAGTGTCTGAAGTTTTCTAAACCATATCTTACTTGTCAATAAACTCTGCATTACAAATGACGTTACTGTTTCCGTGGTAACTAATGTACACTAATGGGAAAATTAAAGAGAAAAGAAGCTTGAAACGAGAGTGACATTGAAGTGGTAAAAAAATTTGTACCTGACTATAAAGCTTTCTGTAAAATAGAACCCATTACATTTTTTTTTTTTTGAGAAAACTAAACTAAGTCCTAAAAATTATGGGAAAGTCGAATCTTTCTAAATCATGCAGCTCGGATACCTTAGACTTTCAAAAAATTTGAAAATGCCTTTATCTCTTACTCAGTTGTGGCAGTTTCATCTTTGAAATGACATGAAAAAAGAAAACCTAAAGTTAGCAGATTACCTACTATTAAGAAAAAAATATTAATTTTGAGATGAGTTTTTGACGAGTATTTGAAATATGTTGTATTAGTTTGTCAAGCTGCCGGAATGCAGTATGTCAGAAATGGACCTTTAAAAAGGGAATTCATGTTACAAGTTTACAGGTCTAAGTCCATAAATATGTCCTAAAGCATCCAGAGAAAGATACCTTGGTTCAGGGAAGGATGATCTGGGAAGGCACATGGCTGGCATCTACTGGTCCTTGTTCCTGGTTCCATTGCTTCCGGATTCTGATGCAAGTGGTTTCTTCTCTAAGCATCTGTGGCATTCACTTAGCTGCTCTGGGACAAAACTGTGTTTCATCTCTTAGCTTAGCGTCTGCCAGGGCCGGAGATTTCTTCTCTTCAGCTTCTGGCTATTTCTGTGAGTCCTTGTTTAGCACCCAGGCTATTTCTGTCTCGATCTCCAAACATATACATTGGCTCTCTTTCTGTCAGCTCTGAGCTTTCTCCAAAATGTTTCCTCTTTTAAAGTATTCTGGTAAACTAATCAAGACCCATCTTGAACGGGTGGAGTTACAACTCCATTTAAACAGAAGATTACACCCACAATTGGGCGCGTTACATCGCCAGTGAGATAATCTAAACAAAAGTTTCTACCCTACAATTCTGAATCAGGATTAAGAGAAACAATTGCCCCCACAAGATTGGATCAGGATTAAAACATGGCTCTTTGGGGTACATAATAGATTCAAACAAGCACACGCCTGAATGAATTATATTTACAAAATAATTACTAACATTTTCCTTTAATTTGTTCTGGGTATTTTGCTGTCAATAGAGTTGAGAGAATTTATTTTGAACCTGACCCATTAAACTTATGAGATGTGAATGTATATAAATGGGTGTATGTTTTTTGTTTGTTTGTTTTTCATTTAAGAAGTTTTCATACTTGAATTGTTTTTATTTCCTGTCTATTCTAGTTTGTTAGCTGCCAGAATGCAACACACCAGAAACGGATTGGCTTTTAATAAAAGGGGATTTATTTTGTTAGTTCTTCAGAGGAAAGGCAGCTAACTTTCATCTGAGGTTCTTTCTTACGTGGAAGGCACAGGATGGTCTCCACTGGTCTTCTCTCCAGGCCTCTGGGTTCCAACAACTTTCCCCGGGGTGACCTCTTTCTGCATCTCCAAAGGCCTAGGCTGAGCTGCTAGTGCTGAGATGAGGTATGCTGAGCTGCTTGGACTGCAATATGTCGAGTCTCTCATTTAAGCACCAGCCAGTTAAAGCAAACATCATTCATTGCAGCAGGCATGCCTCCTAGCTGACTGCAGATGTAATCAGCAACAGATGAGGTTCACATGCCATTGGCTCATGTCCACAGCAACAAAACTAGGTGCCTTCACCTGGCCAAGATGACAACTGAATCTAACTACCACACTGTCTCTGAAAAAAACACAGGTAGTTAGTGACTGCTCAGGGAAATTCTCATGAGTGATTTGATGAGTGTATTAAAAAACACAGAAGCAAAGACTTCTACTTCTGGCAAAGAAGGTGTTATAGAAACTGACTTTACCGTGCTGCCCAAAGCAACTGAAAGGCCAGGCAAAATATATAAAATAACAGTTTCCAAGATATTGGGAATCATCAATAAAGGACTTTGAGAGGTTGGAAATGAACAAGATGAGCCCAGTGATTATGGTTCTGGAGTTGTGGATTGTAACAATCTAACTTATTCTATACAGACAGTGGTCTCTAAGAAATGTCTTTTGTTGGATAATACTTGTGATACTATTTTTATTAGCCACTTGATTTAATTTCTTTTTTCTCATTTTTAATTTTTTTTATTATTAGAGTTGTAGGCTTACAGAAAAATCATGCAGAAAATGCAGAGTTCGTATAGTGCTCCCCCAACACATGCATTTCTCTTGTTAACACTTTGCATTAGTGTGATACCTTTATTACAATCGATGTTATCATATTATTATAATTATACTATAACTATAATACACAGTTTATATAGCATTGTACATGTCTATGCGTTTTTTTCACAATTTTTATTATAGTATAAAATTTCCCCTTTTAACCACATTCAGGTATATAATCCAGTGGTGTTAAACTATGTTCAAAATGTGCAACCATAACCACCATTCATTACCAAAGACTTGCAACCATCACAAACAGAAACCCTAACCCCAGTCCCTGGAAATCTATATTCTGGTTTATGACTCTATGAGTTTGCTTATTCTTATTACTTCATATCAGTGAGATCATATAATATTTGTCCTTTTGTGTCTGATTTATTTCACTCAACATGATGTTTTCAGAGTTCTTCCATGTGGTTTCATGTATCAGAACTTCATTCCCTGTTATGGCTGAGAAATATTCCATTGTAGATATATAATACATTTTGCTTATTCATTCATTTATTGACAGACACTTGGGTTGCTTCCACCATTTGCAATTGTGAATAATGCAGCTATAAGCATCAGCGTGAAAACATCCTTTTGAGTCCCTGCTTTCAATTCTTTGGGATATATATACCTAGAAGTGGGATGACTGGGTCATTTAGTAATTCTATACTTTATTTCCTGAGGAACTGCCCAACTGTCTTCTATGGTAACTACAAGATTTTACATTCCCTCCAATAATTAATAAATGTTTCTATTTCTCTACTCCTCTCCATTTTGTATTTTACATTTTTAAGTAGTAACCATTCTAGTGGGTGTAAAATGGTATGTCATTGTGGTTTTGTTGCTTTGTGTTAACAGCTAATTATATGGATTTTTCTTTGCCTGTGCATATCTTCTCTGGAGGAACAGCTACTCAAGTCTTTTCCCCGTTTTTTAATTGGGCTGCTTATCTTTTTGTGGTTAAGTTGTAGGATTTCTTAACATATGCGGTATATTAAGCATATATTAGGTATGCGATTTCTAAATATTTCTTCCTTCCTGTAGGTTGTCTTTTTCCTTGCATGATAAAGTCCTTTGATGCACAAAAGTTTTAAATTTTGATGAAGTCTCATTTATCTATATATTTTTTCTTCTGTTGTTCATGCTCTTGGCTTAAAGTCTAAGAAACCATAACCTAACACAGGGTCCTGAAGCCTGAAGATGAATCGTCCCTACTTCTTCTAGGAGTTTTATACCTTTGGTTCTTATATTTGGGTCTTGGTCTGTTTTGAGTTATTTTTTGTTATACATGTATATGGTGTATGCTAAGGTACACCTTCATTCATTTGCATACGGATATCCAATTTTCCCAGCATCATTTGTTGAAGAGGCTATTCTTTCCCCATGAATTTGCAGTGACAAAAATCAATTAGCCATAGATGTGAGGGTTTATTTCTGAACTCTCAATTTGATTCCATTGGTCTAATGTCAGTCCTTGTGCCAGCATCATGCTATTTTGATCACTGTTGGCTTCTAGTAAGTTTTAACGTTGGACGTTGTGAGTCCTCTAACTTTACTCATCTTTTGCAAGATGGCCTTGGCTATTCATGGCCCCATATTCTTCCATATAATATACATTTTATGATGGGCTTTTCCATTCCTTCAAAGAATGCTATTGGAATTTTGATTGGGATTTCGTTAATTCTGGACATTGCTTTAGGTAGATTTGACATCTAAATGATATTTAGTCTTCCAATCCATGAACATTGAATATCCTTATGTTTATTTAGGTCTTCTTTGGTTTCTTTTAGCAATGGTTTTTAGTTTCCTGGGTACAAGGCCTTTATATTCTTGGTTTTATTTATTCCTAGATATTTGATTATTTTAATTACTATCGTAAATGGAATTTTTTCTTGATTTCCTCTTCAAATTTTCAGCTCTGGTGTATAGAAACAGTACTGGGTTTCGCATGTCGATCTTGTACCCTACCATTTTACTGTATTTTTAAATTAGCTCTAGGATCTTTTTGTGGGTCTTTCAGGATTTTCTTTTTATAGGAGCATGCCATCTGTAAATAGGGAAAGTTTTACTTCTTTTCCAATTTGATTCCTTTTATTTCTTTTTTCTTGCCTAATTACTATGGGTGTTCAACAATACAATGCTGAATAACAGTGTTGACAGTGGGCACCTTGTCTTGTTCTAGATCTTGGAGAGAAAGCTTTCAGTCTTCCCCATTGAGTATGATGTTAGCTGTGGGCTTTTAATATATGCCTTTTATCATGTTGAGGAAATTTCCTTCTATTCCTAGTTTTTAAAATGTTTTTATCAAGAAGTGTGTTGGGTTTTGTCAATTGCCTTTTCTACATCAATTAAGGTAGTTATGTGTTTTTATTTCCTTCCTTCTATTAATGTGATGTATTACATTAATTGATTTTCTTATGTTAAACTAACCTTACATACTGGTATAAATTCCACTTGATCACGGTATATAATTCTTTCAATGTGCTATTGGAATCTGTTTGCTAGTATCTTGTTGAGGATTTGACTTTATTCTTTTTTAATTGTTATTTACAGTTGGCACATGACTTAAGAGATTTTTATAAAGAAGCAAGTTCAGAAATTCTGGTTTTGAATTTTTATGATTTTTGAAGATACAAAATGAATAATAAATTTTCTTGATTCTTTCCAGGTCAATATATTTGATTATATTTTTGGACAATTTGCTTAACATATATGACCCTCATTCTCTTTATTAATAAAAAGTGTATCTTTAAGATCCTTTTCAGAATTATATATTTTCATTTTCATAAGGAACGAAAATGTTTATGTAAGGGAAATTGAAAGTCTTAAGTTCTAATAGGTACACCAATGTAAGGAAAATAAAATATGTTTAAATTGGAAAGGAAGAAGAAAAACTTTTTATTTCTAGACAATAAGAAAATCTATATAAAAAGTCCTACAGAATCCTCAAAAAAGCTACTAAAACTATAAGTGAATTTAACAAGGGTACAGTATATAAAATCTATATATTAGTAGCAAACACCCAGAAATGGAAAGAGAAACTATAACTGTGTTCAACATGAGCCTTCTCACTTGAGAGAGAAACCCTGAACTTCATTGGCCTTCTTGAACCAAGGTATCTTTCCCTGGATACCTTTGATTGAACATTTCTATAGACTTGTTTTAATTGGGACATTTTCTCGGCCTTAGACCTGTAAACTAGCAATAAGAAAATCTATATAAATTCCCCTTTTTAAAAGCCATTCCTTTTCTGGCATATTGCATTCCGGCAGCTAGCAAACTAGACCAGTTATCCACAAATTGATCTTTAGATTCAATACAATGCCAATCAAAATCTCAGTAAGCTTTTCAAAGAAATTAACAAGCTGATACTAAAATTAATATGAAAATGTAAAGGACATAGGATAGCCAAAAACAACTTTGGTAAAAGAACAAATTGGAGGTATACTACCTGACTTTGACTTGTTATCAAATTATAGTGAACCAAGAGAGTATATTATTGGTGTAAATATAGATAAGTAGATAAATGGAACAGAATAGAGAGTCCAAAAATAGATCCACATATGTATGGTTAGTTGATTTTTTTAGAAGGTGCAAATAAATTCAGTGGAGAAAGGATTGTTTTCTCAAAATGTGCAACCATAATAATTGGTTATCCCTATTTTAAAAAAATAGAATTTCAATGTATACCTTGCACCATATAAATCAATTAAATCTATATGGCTCATATAGATTTAAAACTTAAATTAAATTTAAGTTAAACCTAAATTTAAAACTTAAAACTATAAAACTTCTAGGAAGAAAGCATAGGAGAAACCTTTGGAATGTTGGGTCAGGCAAAGATTCCTGAAATACGACACCGAAAACACAATACATAAAATAAAAATGTATAAATTGGATTTCATCAAAATTAAAAACTTCTATTCTTTTGAAACCCACTGTAAAAAGAATAAAGAGATAAGCCACAGATTAGGAGAGAATATTTTAAAATTACATTTCTGATAAAGCACTTATTTACAGAACATATGAAGAACTCTCAAAACTCTGTAATAAGAAATCAAACTACTCAATATAAGATGGGCAAAAGATTTGAATCGGCACACTGCATAAAAGAAGATATATGGACGACAAGCATATAAAAACATGGTCAGCATCATTAGTCATGAGGATAAGACCAATTAAAACCACGACGGGATATCACCACATACCTAAAGCTGAAAAGACTCATCGTACAAATGTTCTCCAGAAACTAGAATCTCATGCCCTGCTGATGAAATGCAAAATGCTAAAAACACTTTGGAACACTGTCAGTTACTTAAATTGTTGAACATGCTCCTGTCATCTGATCTAGGCAGTATATTCCTAGGAGTTTACCAAACAGGTCTGAAAACATATATCCATGAGTAAATGCCTACATGAATATTCAGAGCAGATTTATTTGTTTGTAATAGCTGAAAATAAAGAAACAATTCAAATATTTCTCAACAGGTAAATGATTAAACCTATTTCAAACTATCATATAGTGGCCTGTCTGCTAGATCAACAGTTCATTTTTTCTCATGATTGTTTTTCTGTGATGATGTTTGTGCAATTAGTTGGATATTTTAAATAAAAAGTAAAATGCATATATGAGCAATAAGAAGTGTGCTCTTAAAATGAATATAGTCAAGACAAAATGAGAACTTGTCTGATGCACTTAAAAAATGGCATGTTCTTTACTTAAGCCAGTCAACAGCATGTTCAATTTTAAAGGGAAAGAGTGAATTAAATATAGGTTAAAATCCTTGCAACCATATTATAGACATTTACTTCTAAAACGAAAGGTGTATTTATGATTTTATAATTTTTCATAATTCTCTGGAAACAAAAACACCTTTTACTATTGAATCCTACAGTTCATACTTTTTTAACACACAACTTTCACACATGGTTTCAGTAATGGTTGCAATAATACTTTAAAACATCAATGCATTTATTGTATTGAATTTTAATTAATATTTAGCCTTGATTATAACTTTACTTTTGCTCTAAATTACATCAAGAGTTATAAAACCTAGGCCATGTCTTCAAGGAACTTAGAATCAAATTGAAGAAACTACACTTTCATACAAAGTGTGAAACAGGAGTTATAATTGTGCACCAATTTAAAAATGTTATGCTTTCTGATAACAAATATGAAATTCTCCTTTATCTGGAAAATAGCAATAATTTTAAACATAAGTTTAATGTAGAAGCAGTTTTTTTTTAAATGGAGACTGGAGTTCTGATTCCCAAATAACTGCTAAGAATTAGTAAGTTTGTTTATTTCCATATCTAAATTGCCAGTGATTTTAAGGAAGGTATGCATATAGAAATGCAGTAGACTATAATGAAATACACTTCACAAACCTTACTACAAGATGAAGCTAATAATTTTTGTTCTTGAAAATGTAACAAAAACTTTAATTCAAAATATAATAGTAGCCATATTCTTTGCGTTTTCTTTTTAAGGTAATCTTTTAGTACTATGCACCTCTTGGGGTTGCCAAAACTGTATAATGCATGCTTCTGTGCTAGCTAAAGAATTACTATTTAGAATCAGATGTCTCCTTGTAAACAGAGTAGTTACCAGTGGCAAACCAGTGTCTATATCTCACTTTAATGATAAAAATTACCTTTGGGAACTGAACGAATATTGACATTCTTAATAATGGATTGCCTATATGCTTGGATAGCACAATCATTTTTTAAAACCTTATCAAAGTCAGATGTGTATCTGAGGCCAGTGCGGTTACCACATAATGAGGAATGTGATGAGAATAGCTAGAGTACAAACATGGTATGCATTTATATCTGTGCTTTTTACTTACATTTTCCTCTTATGTTTTTCTTAAAACTATAAGCTACTAACAGAACCCTAGATATATGATAGATAAAAATAATCAAATATATAACTTATACTGGAGAAATAGAAGCGCTTTAGAGATATAAAGCATGAACTCTCATGGTGAGTCCAAATTAGTATTTTAATAGGTATCCTTTGTTTAATTTCAGTAGTTTTTATTGCTGATTACCAAGGGCTAATTTAGGTAAGCGAAATTGGTGCCATTTTCTTCTACTATAGAAAATCTTACAATACAAAGAGAAATGCAATGGAATGCAACAATAAACAGAAATGTGTAATATGCCTCACACCACATTTCTATTTTTCTGGTGCCAAATGCAAAATATGGCAGGAAAACGATTGGGTGTTGAAATATTTATTTTAGTTTTAATTCATAGTCATACTTACCATTCAACATTATTCTTTAAACTACGGTATAATTGCTTTGGCAAATTCAATGATTTCATGTACTATTTTTATAAAAATGAACTCTAATTAACTCTGACCCTTGGGATTACAGTCTTGCAAGATTATGTATGGAAAACATCTCCATACATTTTCATAGTAATTATAAGGTAATTTAATTAGTTTAATTGATTCTATCTTTAATTCACAGACAGGTATTTTTCAAATAGCTGAAGAATATGAAATACAAATGACTATTCAAAAACAATATTTCAGAGTCATTATTTGACCTATTCCTGCACTGTTCTAATTTCACCTAACTACAAAATTTACATTCTATGCAAAGAATTATAGATTCCCTATTCTTCATACATACATATTATATAATTTATTCAGATATATACAATAATTAATATGGCTATTATGCATTTGAATAAGCAGCTATTGTGTGTCTACTATGAACAGGCCTTCTATTACATTAACACCAGAATTAATACAGCATATAGTCTTATTGGAAAATGTGGACAGCCAAAGATGCTTACAGAGCCTGTTAAGACCAAAATTAGAAAAAAAATGTTTCCTATTTTGCCATGGTTAATGCATTACAATTCACTGCTAACTGTGGCAGAGAGCAGAGTTCCCTGAAGAAAGGCTTGTCCTAGCAAATGTTCCACTGGTCCCACGCTGAAGTGCATAATTTGGAGCACATTTGAAGGGAATCCCAGACGCTCTCGAATACCGAAGAGGGGAAGGACTGTTAATGGTCTCTGTATCTTTAAAAAGGGTCACTTATCTGGTGACAACTGTCACACTCCCCGCGATGGTCTTTGTTCTGGACGGTCTACCCAGGTGACAGCTTCCCGGCCACCGCGCAAAGGCCCCCGATCCCGGCCCCCCGCCCCGTGCCTTCCGCCTCCCTCGTTCCGTGCCAAAGTCGGGAAGTAAAAGTTTGCAGAGCGAGCCCGGTTCTCCGAGTCACAGCAGCAGGAGGCGGGGGAAACTTAAGGTGAGAACTGCCCGAGCAGGGACGTGAGCGTCGCGGTGCTAGGGCAAGTGTGAGAGAGCGTGAGGCAGGGAGGGGCCCAGGGGACCTGGAGGAGCAACCAGAGGCCAGAAGGCTAAGAAAGACGGGGTCAGCATCCTGGGAGAGAAAGGCAAGGAGGCGGCAAGGGGAGGGCGTGGGGGCGAGCGGCTGCGGCGGGCGCTGGGGTGCACCCCGGCGACCCGCGGCTGCGGCTGGCGGGAGCGGCGAGCTCGGCGCGCGGGGAGGGGGCGCGCGCGGGGAGGGGGCGAGGCGGGGCCCGACGCCCGCCCCCTTTCCCAGCCCGAGGACGCGTCGCTGCCGACGCCGCGGCTGCGGGTCGCGGAAGAGAGGAGCGCGAGCGGCGGCTGACCGACGTGGCCGAGCGCCTGCAGCGAGTGTCCGGCCGGCCGGGGCTGCGCGCCTCCCCCTCCGGCCCCGCGCGCCCTGAGCCCCCCGGGGGCGCGGCGCCCTCGGCCCGCGTCGGCCGCGCGCGGTGGGAACCTCCGCGGGGCCCGGGAGCTGCGGCGAGCTGGCGGGCTCCGGGACTGGCTCCGACTCTTCCCCACGAGGTAGGGGCGGCGTCCCCCGCGGCCGGGGCGCCTCGCGACGCTCCGCAGCGCGGGGAACTTGGCGGAGCAGCCTGGCCTCCTGGCCTGGAGGGCTGGCAGAGGGGCGCGGAGGCTCCTTTGCCCTGCGGAGCCGGCGCCTTAGAGTGCGGAGCCGGGACCTGTATCGCCGGCTTGCCACCGCGACTCCCAGCCTGGAGGGTGCTGGGCGCCCCTAGGTGACGCTCAGAGGAGGTTTGGTGAGCCGTTTTTCGCCGAAAGGGAGGGCGGGGACCCCGCAGCCTTTGGGAATTGTGAAGGGGAGCTGCGGGCAGAAACCCTCTCAACTCCGGTCCTAGCCCGGGAGGTGGCGAGCCTGTCAGCTTTTAGGGAGGGGAAAGCCTCGGGTTGCTAAGGTTACCAGGCGGGAGAAGCGGAGCGGTCACCGACCCGGCCACTCCCGGGGCGGCGGGGTTGGGCTTGGGGTTCGCCCTCTTTCTGTTTTTCTTTGGGGATGAAAAAGAGCCACTACTACAGAGAACAAAGATGTAGGGGTGAAAGAGAGCTTCCCGGCTGTTGCCTTTTTCTGCTGCTCCTCCTGACCTCGTCACTGGAAAATGTCAGCTTCATTGTTTTAGAGGCACTGCGCCTAAGTGATGGGCGAACTCGGCGTGGCACCGGAGGCACAAAAGAGTCAGCTCTTCCTTGGTGTCTCCCCGCTCCGCCAGTCCCAGCCCCCGCCCCATCTTCCCTGGCTTTGTAAAATCAAGTAGGTCGGTAGAAGTGCTCTGTTTGATTGGTGCCTTGTACGCCCCCGAAAGGTAACGAAGATGATTTTCATCAAGTTCTCTTAGTGTATCTGTCATTGGTAGGAAAGCTATAGGTACTGTCTTGTGGCTCAGATCTCTGGGTCGGGGAGAGGGGGGAGTAAGAGAAAATGTTTCAATTGTGTATTAATCGTTTGCCTCCTGGAAGAATTCTTTAACCACGCGAGGAGGAGGGATTATCTTTTACTGAGCGGGGCCGAGTAAAACTTGCTGCTCGGAAATTGGCCAGAGTAGTGAACAAGAGAAAGGGAGGCGTGAATGGCATTCTTTATCCTCCCAAGTGCTGAAGCTCTTATTCTCTTTTGAGTCGTGGCTTTCTTTAAGGATCTTAAGGAGTCTTTGGGCTCTCTGTTCAAACGATGGTTTAGAAGACTCATTCACATGTTTGCCACACGTTCTTTGGGTATGTATGATGCCGTTGGAGTCTATCCATGCACTCCCTAGTGTTTTTCACTCAGAGTCAAGAGGAAGAACAAGGGACCCCAGAGTCGTCAAATGAGCTCCTGAAATCAAAGCCGCATGGCTGAGGAGGGAGCAACCATAGTCCCATCTAGACCATCAAAGTTCACTCGTATGGAATCATTGCATTGCTGCCAGAATGAATTAACTTTTGCCCTTGAATTTGTTATTCTTAGAGTGAGTGCCCTAAAACATGTCTGTCTATTGGAAGTTGTTTTAGTTTACTAGAAATTTTACAAGCAGATGTGATGTGTGCTTATTGACAGGTGTGGTCCCATATCATGTGTGATCAACCCATGTGAGCAAGAGAGATTTGTATTTGATGTTCTTTTTGGAAACTGGGCTGTTTATCATTGCTTTAGAGACAGTATTAATATGCCCAGGGGCCATATTACTTGCCATAAAAAATCATCCAGAGCACAATATTTATTTACTAAAAGAGAAATAAGTTTAATCAATAAAATTTCATCTGAAGGGCATAGTGCTATGGTTGAGTTTATCTGTGTCCTATGAGAATTGGGAGATATAATAGAGTGAAGTAATTTGTTTGGTACACACCAAATTAACTGAAATATTTTGCATGTGCAATCAAGACATTAAATGTTATTTTTCCCTCTCTGGTCTGAGAACGCTTGAAGATTCAAGGTCCAGTAACTGTTGTGCCAGGGCATGAAAATGATGAGTGAGTAAGTCAGTACTCCTTCACCTAAAGGATAGTGTCTAATTAGTATTAGCCCACTGCAGAATATGAATTTTCTTGAAGAAGGTTAAATAAAATTAGAAATATTTCTTTCTTATATCAGTAACTAAAATCTGTTGGATAAAACCGTAATCCTATATGTCATACATGCATGATTAATATTTATATGCAGATATGTGTGTACCTATATATATGTATGTAATTTGTAGATAGTTAAATGTGTAAAAACCTTGCCTAAGAGAAAACAGATATTGTGTTTGGAGCTAGATTATTAAACAGTGATACTTTTAATTTCAGCCTGTGTTAAACTGAACACTTGAAAAGTATGATTGGCCTTTTGAGAACTTATTACCAAGGCATCTCTGAACCAATAACAATACATGTTCATAGAATTTATAAAATGTCAGAGTAGAATGGAACTTTAAAAATCATCTGTTAAGCACCCAGTACTACAGATGAAGAGGATGAGCCCCAGGAGACTTGGGTAATTTTTTTCAAGATCACGTGCTAGATATTGTCAAGGTTACAGGGTCTTTTCCTTTTGCACCAAACAGGAGTGTTAGATGTGTGGGAGGGTATGGTGATTTGATTGCTTATTTCTGAGAGGAGGTTAAATCAGTGAAACTTTTCATAGGTAGTAAATTTTTATGTTAGTGTTGCTCATCTTTCCTCTTCATCAACACAATTGGCTCTCCTTTGGCCAACCTTTCCTTCTGGACATTCCTTTGTTCTAAATTCTGCTTCACTTGGATGCTTTACCTTGAATAACACATTGGTTTTGTAGATTTCCAGAAAGTAAAAAATGAGTATGCAAAGAGATCAAGGAACACTTTAAATGAAACTTGCAATTACTTGTTTGGATTAAAAATGAAGATAATTTTCCTATGTGGGATAAAAGCAATAGCTAGGCAGTAAATGAAGACGATTTTCACCTGAAGAGTATTGAGGTGAAGAAGCCATCATAGGAAGTGTAGTTTCTTTACTCTTGGAAACTGAAAAGCTCACAGTAACATCTTACCATTTAATAAATTGTTTTTCCTTTGGTTCTCACGATGGCCCTGCAAAGGATACAGGGCAGACATATTCATTCATACCACATTTTCGAGTTCCAATCTGTGTATTCTGTTCCTTTTCCCTCTATTGATGCTCCCAGGCAAAATTAGGGGAATTCCCAGGCTCCAATGCATGTGGGCAATTACTATACTGTATGTTTGCTTGTCTTCAAGTCTGTTTTCACCTTCGTGTCCCAGTAGCCTGACCGGATGTGCCACTTAGTAAAGACTCAGTTAATACTTTAAAATGTGATAAGCTAACAGGATAATTTCAATCAAGAATGTATACTCAATTTGCTTTTTTAAGGATGGGTTGTTTCTCAAGTCCCATATTCAAGAGAATGTGGCAAATAGCAATTTTAAACAATGTAAAGTGATAAAAATGTACTAACAATTCTGCCGTGGTATTACCTGAAACTGAACAGTCATTCAAAGCACACTGTCACTTGACTATGTAACGAAGACTGCACAGCTCTGAGGAGGGCTAGGGTAGTTTTTCTTAAATGTATTCCATGGACTGCCAGCTTCAAAATCCCTGGAGGTGGCTAATGAAAAGTTGATTTTTCCAGCTCATGCTAGACCTACAGAGTCAGAGTCTAGGGCTGGGATACAGGAATCTCCCTTTAAGAAGTTGATTTTCATGTACACTGAATTTGAGAACCACTGTGTTGTGGTCTTTCAAGAATTAACATTTAGCCTCTTCCAGATAGCTAGAATCACCTCTCTTTTCTATCTTACAAATGATCTGCAAAAGTATCTGACTTGTTATTCTCATGTTTAATTAAAGTGACCAGGAAAACTTGGCAATTAACAAAGCTATTGAGTCTAAGGAGGTTTGGATTCACATTATCTAACTGTTGCCTTGTACGTATATGCGGACAAAATTCTAGGATCCTCAAGGACATTGCAAACTTGAACTAGGCAGGTCATATCGACTAATTCATTTTATATCCCATTCAGGATCATATTAGTTTGTTTTTTAAAAAAATATTTTAGATGACCTGTTATTTGTTTAATAAGCAAGTTAATTGCTGTAATTTGTTTATTTCTGTGGATCTGAAACAACCTGACCTAGAGTTATCTACATTCACTGTCTCCGTTTCATTGACGGTCATTCCTCAGCCCTTTGCAATCCATCTTCTATTTAAATGATGCTGCTGAAACTATCCTCACAAAATCCCATGGGAAATCTTTTGTTCCACTCTTACTAAACATTTGACAGCATTTGACACCTCACTGTATAGCTGCTTCTGGTTACTCTTTGACTCCTGTTGGCTTTACTCCCTTTGTCCACCCCTCAAGCTGATCCTTCCCAGTGTTCTCCCTTCAGCCCTCTGCTCTTTGTATGTTACATATTGCACTAGTTTTCTCCTCCATTTTCATGCTTTCAACTAGTACATGCATGTTGCTGAGTTCCAAATCTTCACCCACATCCCGGACTTCTTTTTACACTTTTGGATCTGTATCTTCCTGCAGGATATATTACCTGAATGAGATACTGTCCTTCATCTGTATAAACTGGAATTCATAATCTCTATTTCTCTCTCTGAAGCCTTGTTATGCCTTTTTTTTTGGTCCGGTAGTAAAAAAGTCTTCCACAGTCTTCTAATTCATTCACTCTTCCCCTCTGTCTCCATTTTCAATCAGTTATCAAATCTTTATAATTTATCTCACAAATATTGTTCAGATTAGTGTTCTCTATCCTGACCTTTTATTCCTGCTCTCTATCAAGCCTTCATCATCTCCTACCAGGACTAAGGGACCAGGTCCTAATCCGTCTTCCTTCTCTAACTTTATACTTCAGATCCATTCTACAGTTGCCAGAGTGATTTATCTGAAAAACAGATTTGGCCTTAAGACTCCTTGCTTAAAAGACAATGATTTCCAATTACCCACAGCATAAAGTGCCTGGTCTTCAGCATAATGTATGCTGTCCATCTTGACCCTATCCCTGCCCATACTTCAGCCTCATCTCTCCATTCTTCTGACTCATATCCTCTAACTCCACCTGAAACTTAGCATTTCATAATATGTTGACTTTATTCATTTTTCCTGTGTGCCACAAATGTGCTTCTAACTTTTTGGCTGGTAGCAAATCCAAAACATCTTCTCTCAAACACCCCACATCCCCATAGGTATCCTTCTTTTGAACTCTCATGCTAAATTTGGATTGTTGTCATAATCTATTTAGATGTTGGACTTTGTTCCTTACTGTGATTACTGCTACTTTCTTTCTTTTTTTTTTTTTTATCTATTTGTGAGTACCTAGATTTAATAGTGTTATATGAATGGATATAAGAATTCCTAGAGACAAAAGGAAAACTGTTAAGTGTACTAAGAATGAGCTTTGGAGATTCGGGCTTCCAAACCTGCCTACTCTCTGACCCCTGGATGGAGCCCCTATTTCACTTTTTATTATATTTCATCTCTCTCCTATCTGCCACAGATACTATCCTATTGATCCCTCCAACTCTCTATCTCCTTCTTTCCCATGGAAATCATCTGTCCTCATCTTCTTTTATCCTATATTGTATACCAAATCCACCAGCTATGTCCTTTGGGTAATTCATTCATCTCTCTGCTCCCTTACCAGGCAGAGCAGTGGTGTAAGTAATCAAACCACTAAGTATCGAAAACTTTATTTTTATAATCCTTCAAAACGTCTTGTACTTCTAATAGAATAAATTTCTTTGCAAATATAATGCAGCGATTGACTGAAATAATGATAGTCTGTTATGGACTTGTTTTCAAAAGACAGGAGAATTTTGGTGTCCTCTAGGCCAGCCCAAGCTTCCCGCTTCCCTGCTTGCTACCCAGGTGGGTGACGTGCAACATGGCCCTGCATTGGGGCATGTGAATGTTCCTTTGTCAGCTCCTTACATTTTGCTAAAATTAATTACTATTAGAATCATCCTCTACTGTGGAGAAAAATGCAGTCCATAATTATTGTAGTGTGCCAGAAATTTTCAAATAAAATTTATTGTAAAGCAAAATCATTAAGTAGAAAATATTCTTCTCATTTAGAGATGTGGAAATGAACGCCCAGACAGCCATAGTAATTCACAATTAGAATTGCTAGATTATGGTGGGTCTGGAAGTTGAATAAAGGTCTGGTTACTAATCCTATGCTCTTCTCATTAAGCAAAAGTCCAGGCTCTTTCTTCAAAAACAAAACAGAAAAAAACAAAACAAAGCAAAAATCAGACAAATAGTACTTTAACAAAAGCCATATAGAAAACCGACTACAGCCAGTCAGGGCCGAGAAACTACCACCCACAGGTCAATCTGGCCTGTGGCATATTTTTGTGCAGCCTGTTAACTAAGACTGTTGTTTTTATTTTTAAAGGGTAGTAAAAACAAAACAAAACAGACAAACAAAATCAAAAGATGCATGACCGACTGAGACGCTATGGTCCCCAAAGCCTGAAATGCTTACTTTCTTGCCTGTATAGTAAATGTTTGCTGACTTCTGATCTATAGAAACATTGACTATAAGGTCATGTTTAGTATAGTGTTTGTGGGTAACTGATTTTAGTAAATAATTTTAATACCATAAAAACTGGGCATGTAAAAAAATAAGTTGTAGGTTTACAGATTTATTTTTTTCTGTGGGGGCAGTTCATGATCTGGGAATTGAACCCGGGTCTCCCGCATGGAAGGTGAGCATTCTACCGCTGAACCACCCGTGCCCCAGATTTACAGAATTTAAAAAAATTGAAGATATAACTCATACTATATTCAAATTGTTGGTATTTTTAAATTTATTTGCTAAATTGTTGATGTTTATTATTTATCCACAAATAATGACCATGATAGACATCATCACTTAATAAGTCATGGAAATCTTCATAGAGATCATTGGATTTTTGAGTGAAAAATTATGCTTGTTGTGCATATAGGTGTTAAGAAGGGCGAGTTTGATGTTCAGATTCTCAAAAGCTGAATTAAATTAAGCATAAAAGTTGACATTTGAATATTCTCCTTACCTATAATTAAAATGCTGAATCCATTTTTTTTTCATTTTCCTTACTGGAAATAGTGTTTCAAAAATACACTTGGGAAGTTAAAACCTCTTGCATGCCATACGAGTATGCCTTTAATGAACAAATTTGAGATATTAAATAATTCCTTTAAGAATGATAAAGTATTATTCAGGTTCACTCATTTTCTTTCTAATTTAGATTCTTGGCTATAAGCAGCTTGCTAATATGTGGTTTGGGAGTCTCTGGGTAGAAATCATTTCATGAGCTCCCAAATCTTCTTATAAAAAGCCTATTAATATGCCTTTTATTCTTATTATTTGGAACAATGAGTCATTAACTTTACATTTATTTCAGTGATTTAAAACTAAATGCAGCAGTATGAAAAAAGAAATTTGGCCTAAGAATTAAAGAAAATCAGTAGAATAGAATACTGCGAAATATTTTTAAAGGTTTTAGTTTGCTATTTTTACTTTATAGTGTGTAGAATCAAGTAACAGTTTCCTGGACTGAACATGAGCTTTGTTGTTTCTCAGGAAGGAGGTTTGCTGAAATTATAAATATGTGAGAATTCAGCTAAAAATGATAAATGGAGTGTTCCTAATATAGATTATAAAACAGGCTGAAGCAGGAAATTGTGATCAAGTTAAATATAGTCATTAAGAGGATGAATTTGAAGTGGACAAGCATTGGTTGACACCCCCATTCTGTTTCTTACTGCTTCGAAACCTGATAAAAGCTTTCTAGGTCTCCTCCGTGAAATTGGGTAGTCAGAATGGCTGCCCTGTAGGATTAAAGATTGGTTTAAATGAGATAAAATTCTCTATACTTACTTAGCCCAGGGTTATCACTGAATAAAAGCTCGGTAAACTTCAGTTAGTTTATCCTTCATTGGTGAAAGAATTCAATGCATTAAAGCTTTTGCTGATAGTTGCATGAAAATCTAGCCACCTAAAACTTTTTGCCTTACCATCTAACTTATCATTGAAAAATAAAAATAATAAGAGGGACTACTACTACATTGGACTGACTTCTCTTTAATAAATACAAACTTGTTGGTGATATTTATGGAATGAAAAATTAGAAAAATATCCTCCTACTGTCTTGGTTTGTATTATGCTGAAACAGTCTGAAGGGCAGATCACTGGAGAGTGGATTTTGAAATGTTAAGAGGAAAGCCAATGGATAGAAGTTGTGAAAACAGATGTGACAAAAAAGGAATGGAAAATTCTAAAAAGGAAAATAATGGCTTTACTGTCACATTATCGTTATGAGAAAGCAAAAGCAAATGCATATATAAATGGTTAGCCACTCTCCAGTGGCTGACATGCATACAAGGTAGATGGTGGGACATGTGTCCGATCAAAATACAGAAAATTTATAGTATTAACCCATAAGAGAAATGTCACGACTAAATCTCAGTTGGAGTAGAGGTTTGAATAAAGTATTAAAAACAATATGTGGGTTTAATTTTATAAGATTTAGAGTGAAAACTGCAAAGTAATAATGAACCTCTCCTTGGGCCCAATGATTTAAAATGAATGATGATATAAAAGGGAAACTATTCATCAAACTTTTGGCCCCTATCCTCCTCACCCGAGACAATGAGGTTAAAAAAAGGAGGAAAAATCAGAATCTTGGATTAAAGCCCAAGATAAATGAGGAAATAAAAAAAAATCACCTAACTCATTTAAGTGAATACAGGTTTCTACGCTCAAGTTAATCCTATGCCAAGAAACTTAAGGAACTGAAATGCGATTTTGAGAGTTCCATTGAAAAATCTTTGGGACATCATGGAGAATTGGAGGAAGTCAGAGAACTGGAGAGAGTCAGATTTCTGAGTTTCAGAAGGGAGCGTTCCAGAAGCTTCTTGATATAGAATCCCATCAAAAACTGAATTATATATAATATGTACACACATATACACACATATCACAAATAATTTTGAAGCCTTTAGGAAAACACAAGAAGTAGGAATAGCTCACAAAATTAAGTCATTACAAACTAACCTGATTGCCTATTTTAATTAAACCAGTTACAATTAATGCTAGATAAATTAAAGAAAACATAAAATATAATGTAATCCTATTATTCTTCAAAAATTATTCTATATGCCTTGTTCTCTATTCTCTATAACATTATCTTTGTGTGTGGATATGTATGATTATATATTTAAATAGGTATGCATATGTATGTGCCCTGTGGGTGTATTTAAATCTCCCCCATTCATTTCACTATTTTCCCCATTATGGAATAATCAAATGGTTTGTATGAAATTTACCCAACTGAAGCTCCAGGAGTGGACCATGGTTGGCTTAAGTTAATTAGCGTGATAATATATTGCTCGCTCTGGTGAGTTTTCTGATTTAAGAATGTGATCCAACCAAGTATGGCCCAGGACTTTTCTTCTTTTATTGGGGAACCAAAAGTTTTCTTTCTCAGTCTGTCTTTTTCTCAGCATTGTCCTTTTGTATTCAATGTTGCTATCATGTCAAAAGCAAGCCAAGATTAAAGCTACCACAAGGTAGAGGAGAAGCTGAGCCGGCAAAGAAAGGGACTAAAGCCTTGATTTAATAGCACCTGAATCTAGCAGCCCACACTACTTGTGAACTAGAATGTTTGTGGGTTACAGAAGGATAGTCATGATAATTGATTCTTTTATTTTATTCTTTTTACTGAGGGCTATAATAAACCATAGAGAAAAGTGCATGTAATATAATGCAGACTTAACAATTACAAGGTAAAGCACTTTTATAAGTAGTATACCCAGGTCAAGAAATAAACTGTGTGAGCCACTCCCTAAGCCACTGCCCTTAGTTTTATGATATTTAATTATTGTTTTGCTTGTCTTTGAAGTTTTTATCATCTAAACATGGATTACAAAACACTATGGTTTGTTTATTCTATTGGCGAACTTTATGTGAATGGAATCATCAAATTGCCTTAGGGAGCTGCCAGTCATTCAGCGGCATTGCTGAGTGTGTTAGTGAGTATACCAGAATGTATTTATTTGTTGCTGGGCTGTAGGGTCATTTCCAGTTTGAGTGTATTGAGAATAGCGTTGCCTTGTAGAGTGCTGGCATGTCTCCTGGAAGCATATGTGCACATATGTCTCTAAGGTGTATACCTAGGAGGGGAAGGGCTAGGGCATGACAACAAATAGTTCAGATGATTAATCAGCATTAAAAAAATGGTCTTGATAGGCTGAGAGTGCAGGCCTAGAATAACATGGCACAGGGGGTAAGGGAGGGAGTTTATTAATCAGTAATGTAAACCCTGATGTGGTCTCAAAATATCAATTGTTCAAGTTCAAAATGACAAAGATCTGTCTTGACACAGAACACTTGAAATAAATATATGGGTATTAACTAACACTCAACATAACCCAGTTTCACCAGAATGTAGAAATGCTACTGAAATAGAAACATAGTGTAAAGCATCCTAAGTTGGGGAGTTCACATTTAGAATTTTGCATTCATTTTGCATCTATATACACTTAAGGATTTGATGAACTGGAGCATATACAGAGGAACTAAACTAGAATGGTTAAAGCTAAGAAAGAGCAATGTGACTTCATCCTAGGAAGGTTTATTCTGGAAAAAATTCAGAGAGAATGTGCTATCTTTCATGTAGAAAAAGTCTAATACCTACCTATTTTCTTCATGTATTTGATCTGGGACTAGTGGGTGGGATAGGAGAAGATTATGTTAAGACATACTTAATGTGTTTCATAATGTGATGAAAAGGTGGACTCTAATAATTCAAAGGAGAGGGAACAATGGTCTTACGACATAGGAAGCTCATCATTAAAGAGCAGTTCACGCAGAAACAGGAAAAGCATTTGCTGCCCAAGTTGTCTAACATGCACTCAGGTTGGATGATGACTTTTTAGGGGCTTCTCAGTACATGGCTTTTTCAGAAGAGACAGGAAAAACTCATAGCCCCAAGCAGGGAAATCCTGGGTAACCTTCAAAAATATCCTGCTCGAAGCATCTCTCGATTTCCTGTGTAGAGAGGTATTTCTTAGTGCTAAATTATAGCTTCTGTTCACCACATGTAATGTGACTTAGACAGTTGCACCTGTTTTCCATACTAATAATTACCACTTGGAAAGAAATACTGTCTAAACAAAGGAAAAAGAAATTCCAAAGAGCAGATACTTAAAAAAAAAAAAGCAGAAAAAAGAAAATTGGATAAAAATCACATGCCCTAGTAAGTAACCTTAATGCAGCCTTCTTTAGAGTTCTAGATTATAGTTCCTTCAGAAGAATTTTGACTGATAGAAGCAGAAAATATCAATCGGGAGCATTTTCTTATTGAGAAAAAGAATAGCAATATTCAGGTTATGTTAGAAATTCAATGCCTAATTTTAATTTTCTAAGACAACATTATAGAATTAAACTGTTCTATCAGGCCAACGATGAAGACAAATTTAGTGATATGACCTCAGGCTGACATACTTTAAAAAAAAGAAAAGAAAAATCAACCCGAAGTATCTTAGGATACTGCTGCTTTTTAAAAGTGTTGAAGAAAATAGAAAAAAAAAAAAAGAAATTTCTTCTGTTTGGATATTTTCATATTCTCAAAAGATTGGTAGCACAATACGTTTCTTAAACTGATAGTGTGATCATTTTACCAGAGGCAAGAAGTCCAGATTTCAAACAGGTGAACACAGAATAGTTTAATCTTGCTTAGCAGATGGCTCCGGGTCAGTGGCCGATAACAATTTATAACGTGCCAATAATAATATTAGGAAACCAACTCTCTGTGGAGTGCAACCTGCTTTATAAAAATGAAGCAGGCTGTTGACTTTTTCTGTAGAATAGAGAAGGTTCTTTCTTTCTTTCTTTTGTTTCCCAAGCTATGAATTTAATTGCATTTAGCAATTGTTCTCTTGGTATAAAAGTACTGCATGTATAAGGAAATTGGGTATCCAAATGAATTTGAATAATGTCAATAATGGGAAAAATAGGACTTACTTGGCCAAAATAAATAAAATGCAAAAATCACATGTAAATATATCAGAAAGACACTGCACTTTTATCCAGAGCTCATATGCTTTCTTAAGATTTACAAAAGCAATCTCATTTAGGAACACTATGTAAGCATAACAATGGGAGGACAATTTGTGGGAGTCAAAGTAAATGTGGGACTGAAGTTACTGGCATTATATCAATAAACTTTGCAAATTACAGCTTTTGAATAGTTGAGTACTTGTAAGTTTTCAATAGTGTATCTGTTTTAATAAAGAAGTGAATTTAACAAACTACATTTAACCCTTGGCACTTCAGTCTACAAGACAGCAATTTATTAGAATTTCATGTATATTGTCACTGAGGAAACAAGAAAAGTGAAGATAAAACTTTTAACGTATTCATTTTCTCTGGCTTTCTATTTCTCTTTTCTGTTCTCTTTCCTTCCTTCCTTTTCTTCAGCTATTTATGTGTGCAGGGACAAGACATTTCATATCACTTGCTATGTATGGTGTTCTAATTTATAGAATATGCATCATGAAATCTGTCTGCTTCATCTTTAGTGAGAATCAAATGAAATGATGTGTTTGAAAGTGATTTATAAAATCACAGTTGTGCTATATATAATATAAATAAAATATTTTATAGTATGAATATATTATATTGTTCTCTTATATATATTATTTACACCTGATATTACTATTATATATTTCTGTAGTAAAAACATGCAACTAAAATCGTAATTAATCCCAGGTTATTTTACCTGCAAACAACCTATTTATATTGTGAAAGAAGGTATAGTAAGATACCTTAATATGATCTTATACACTAAGATATGGTATTTGAAAATGAGAGAGTGTTTTGCACTGTGAATTTGAAGTTTCAAATAGCTTTTGTTGCACCTAGCAAATAACTGCTCATTTGGGGAATTAGTAATCTTTATTCCATCAATTAGTAAAATATGGCACATTGAACAAAACAAAATTGGTATGTGTTTAAGAGAAAATTGATCATTGATTGATAACCTAATACAGTTTTACAATTCATTAAATTAGAATATACATCGAAATTCTCTTCCGCCTCAAATGTATTTAAGTTAAGAAACCTTAACAACTCTGTGGTATATAGCTATACAGTTTCAAAGCATAAATTACCAATGAGATTTTAATGGAATCACAGTTTGGATTATTCTAAGTAATGTTAATACACTGATCACATTAAGCTAAATTGCGTGTATATAGATCGTGAATTTCTTCCTCCCAGCGATAACTAGCAGCATATACTCTGACACCAGTCGTCTGCCGTCAGTAGAGAGTTGGCATGCGTTAGGAATTGGGCGAGTGGACTCAATTTACTCTGTGCAGTGGGTGATTCCCATCTTTAATATATTCTCTCCCTCCATTCTCTCCCCATTTCTTCTTCTCTACCTTCTTTCTTCCCTTCTTTCCTTTCTCTCTCCTTTCCTTCTCGCTTCTCCTTCCTTCCTCCATTTTCTCTCTTTTCCTTCCCCCTTTTTCTCAAAGTATATATGGTTCTATAGTGCTAGGTGCCAGGCATGGGATAGAAATGACATGAGATTTGTTTTCTGGCTCTCTGGAATTCATAATCTAAGTGGAGAGAAGGGATACAAGCATAGGTAACAGGTAAGACAAGCCAGTGTGTGACTAAATGATGACTGAGTGAGCGTAGATAGCGTGTGTTAGAAAAATTCAGAAAAAGGGCAGATTAGCAAAGTCTTGGATAGGTAGTAGAGACTTCATGGAGCTTAAGGGATTCATAAAATATACATGCAATTAAGCTATATGAATGATAGAGTAGAGATTATATGATATGTTATAGTTTACTATTAACTGTTTTTTGCAAATCAGTTTTGGCTGACATGTAGGATAAACGATTGGAACTTTTAAAATGGATTCCAACTTATTTTAATTATGCACAAAGTCTATTTCCAAGACAAATATGTTAGAGAAGGAATCTTGTCTTGTTTTTTGATTCCTTCCATTGCAAACATAATAGGCTATATTATAAATGTAATAGGTGTCTGCATGCTACTTAGCTCTGTCATCTTTTGTGAAGCTGCCTGGTAAATAGCTTTAATTCAAACTGATGACTCTCCTCTTTATGCCTAATAATCTGCATCTGAGCCTGACATTTGGGACCTGAAGTAGTTTTACTTGTAAATGCAATTATATTCAATGATCTGTTTTGTAAATGCGATGATTTTTCTTTTCTGTGTGTTGTTAACTGAATCTGAATGTAGAAAAGAAATGTGAGCATTGCATTTCAGAAAGTGTTATATTGTTATATGTATTTTGTACATTGTTCTTTATTTACACTGAACAGTTTCATTATTATTACTCCCAAGTAGATTTATGTAAATATTCCTAGGATGCAGACTGAATCTTCTTACCTTGCAGTGTTCCAATTTTTCTTCTCCTCAATAGAACCATTCTAATATTATGTACAAAGGATGTTCAGTTTACAGTTATTAATCATTTTCTAAATGTAAAAGCAAAGTCAAAGTCATGAAGGGAAGAGGGAAACAGACTAAACTGCACAGACAATGATAATATACTAGAATGAATAGTCTTCAATATGCTCTGGTGTAGTCCACAGTTGGGCCAGAATTTTAAATATCCTCAAATTCTTCCCTACTCAGAAAGCAATGACTTCTATGGATGATGTGATCCAAGTAATACATGAGATGAATGAACCAATGAATACATAAATAAGTTACTTTTTCTGTATTTTTCTTCTTTCCTCCTTCTATTTAAAATTATTTTTGAGGATAGAGTTCAGTTTCTGAACCCAATATTCTTTACAAATGTATCTGTTTCTAATTTTTTATGTGTATCAAAGAAAGGCTCCAACCCTTTCTATTTAGGAGTTATTCTATTAGGAGTTATTTCTATTAGGAGACAATGGATTAGATTAAGTAAGGAATATGAGACAAAGATTTGACAAGATGAATGCTAGGATGGAAAGACGTCTTAGGTGCAATGGTAGTAAAGATGCACAGCTATTAAATCTGATTGAGGGAAATCAGAGAAGTCTTCACAGAGGAGAGAAAGTTTGAAAGTTGAAGAATGTGTAAGAATTTGTCCAGTGAGCAGGACCTCAAATTCAGCGTGTCTAAAAGGAAACTCAGATATCTAACTGAATTTTCATCTTGTCCTGAATTCCCTAATTCCATGAAGGGAGCCAAAGATGGATCTGAGTCATCCATCTTCTTTCTCTTCCTCCATAGCCCATTAGATCATGAATCTCATATACTACATCATCACAAGATCACTTCTGTTCCTTTCTTCCTTCCCATTTTTGTTGGCCACTGACTAGCTTCAGCCTTAATTCCATAATGGTAGTGATTTGGAGGTCAGTGTCCTGTGATAACCTTTGACTTATCATTTATCCTCCGTCATCCATCCTGCATATCACTACTCAATTCATCTCCTTATAAAAGCAATTTTGTCATTACTCCAAACACTAAAAATATTCCCATTTCAATATTCAGTAGGTTTAAAGAATCTCAGACTTGAAGAATGTGTAGAGGCCATGTGGTTTAGCCCCCCTCCATATGCGTGAACCCCTTCAACAACATCCCAGCTCAGTGACCATGTCTTACTCCTATCCCCAGTTCCAGAAACTTTACCTTGCTACACAGCTAACCTGGGCGCATGACCAGTTCAAGAATATGAACCTGCTTTCTCACTTTCTTTCTCCTGTGTCTTGGTTAAGACTTCTATTCCGTTATCTTCTGAGATACACTTCTCCCTGCCCAAGTTCACCAGTTGACGTTATCCTGTCTCAAGTCCCAGCTCAAATGGTACCTTCACTCTGAGAAACGACTGTAGCTCCCAGGTTATACCATCTCCACCAAGGGTTATGCTGTGATGAAAGGGGATAACTAGCACTTA
>PVIY010030219.1:0-31205 GCA_004026745.1 Myrmecophaga tridactyla
GCATTTGGGCGGCTGCCGTGGCTCAGCAGGCAGAGCTCCAACCTGCAGTGCTGGAGGTCTGGAGTTCGATCCCTGGTGCCTCCTGCCCATATGCAAATTAAAAAAAAAAAAAAAAAGAAACGAGCATTTTCATGCACTTTTGGAAACAATCACTATCAAAGGCCCCACAAACTTTCAGCAGTTTAACATTTAGAAAGTTATACTAAGGAATTAATTAAGCAAACATATAATGTAGAACAAAATGTCCACTGAAGCACTGCTTATAATATCAAATAAAGGGAATTACCTAAATAACCCACAGCAGAGAACAAGCTATAAATTATGACTTGTTCCCCAATGTAATATTATAAAGCAATTTAATATGACAGGGGGATCTATGTGTACTCACTGGAAAATGTTTATTATGTATTTTAAGGGGAAAAGGGCATTTAAAACCAATAAATATAGTTTCATACAGTAGTTCTGTAATACATGCATTTATATTTTATTTGTGTTCTTACTTATGTAATTGTGTCAAGAAAACTCTGTAAAACATCCACCACTCTTTTTAATAGTGATTATTCTTGGGTAATGAGATTTCAGACTATGTTATTTCTCATTACTTTTTGTAAATTTGTATTTTCAAGGGATCCTTTTTCAAATAATTGTCAATACTAAATTCTTAAACCATGAACTCAGAGAACAGAGATAGCAGAGATGAAGAAAACTTCATGAAAGAAATAGAATTGAGACTGGAGCCAACAGCAGCTAATAATAAAATTAGCTATTGATTCTTCAGTACCAATCACTCTGCTAAGTGGTTTACAGGCATTAATTATTTTTAATTCAATCTTTTCAAGAAGTCCGCAAGATAGGTAACATTATCAAACCCATTTTACTGATAAGAAAGTTAAGTACATTAAATTACAGTTAATAAAATTTGTATCCAAGATATGAATGTTGTCCAGTTGTCTAAAGAATTACTATGATTCTAGCCCTCTCCTCATCCTATCCCATTCACCAAACAAATGGAGTAGGGATGGGATTTGTAGTGAAGTCAAAATTTTGCAGGCAGACAGGGGAGCCAGTATAGAGCTAATGTAGTGAGTTCCACTGAGGTTTTCCTATCTAGGCTAATGGCCAAGATCCAGTTGAAAGGAGGCCACCCTGAGTCATTACACAAGCATTTATCAATTTCTAGACAATGTATTTGCCTTCTTATTGAACACTAATTGGCATGTCTGTCTTTTGAATGAGTTTTAAAGCCATCAGCCTTCACTTTGCCTTCTAACTATAGTCATGTGTGCAGGTATGTATGTGTGTGTGCATGTTTTAAACTGGGCATTCAATTAGTCAGTCCTCCCTGCTGAACTTATCTAGCAAGACATCTGCTGCAGAAATGATAAATATATCCGTCTTTGAAAGCATATTCAAACAGATAGCACTGGCATCCGTTCTTAAGCCGGCTATCTTGTTATGTCACAAGTATGCTGGCAAGCCTGCAGTACAGCTAGCTAAGGATAAACCACTGATGCCTTGTAGTTTTTGGAATGCTTTTATCTTATCAGATCATGGCTGTAATATCCCACTTAACTAAGTCATTGTTAGCTTGGAGACTACAAAGTATCTCCTGGGAATGGCTATACTATTCATTTATCAGGAGACAGATAATTAAGACATCCATCAATGCCGATTCTTGGTTGGATGTGATGTTTCCTTGTTGTCTTGACCTTGGTGTGTTTGGTGCACAGATAAATCCTGTGATGGATATGTGAGCAGTCATAACTATTTCAAGGCTGGAAGAGCCCAGTGTGCTCAAAGTGAGAACAGTATATTTATCCTTTCTGTTTTCAATCATCTTGACTTTATCCTACAATGTGCCGTTTCAGTCCAACCACTCAAGCCAAGTTAGTTATTTCCCCTTGGTGTTCCCATAATCCTTTCCAATTACTCCTATTATAGTCCACATATTTATCTGTCTCTTCTACTCTAGTGTAATTTCCTCAAAGAGTTGAATTCTTATTCTTTTGTTTCACTTGCACCAAGCTTACTGAATAATAGAGAATTGGGTTATTAACTAAATAATTTCATTTGTGTTTTCACATCATTTGGTGTAGTTATTGCTAAAAGAATGATAGTCTCTAAACGATAAAGAAAATTGAAAACAAAACCAAAAATAAAAACTTATTGAGGACCAATCATGTAGTATAAAATATCTTAGAAAAAAATGTTCTCTCACTTGATTTAAGCCATGTGAACTTTTTAAAGCCTGGACTCTTCCATTTGATAGCAGAATAATTTGTGAAAAGTAATTTCACCTGCCAGTTTCCTCAGCTAACTCATACAAGGATAACAATGACTGCAACCTAGAGTTGCTGTGAAAATAAAATTAGAAAAATTTATTTTACACTGAGTGAACTGCAATGTACAATTCAAATATAAGCTATTATCCTCATGACTTATACTATTGTTACTATTGTCAAACTACCATTTTTCCCTTGCTTGACCTACTGATGTCACTTAACCCCACTGATCCTTCTCTTGTTGAAATACTTGGCTTAGTTTTCTCCATACCTGTCAGGCTGTTCTTTCTCCGTCACTCTTGTTGACTCCTCATATTAAACTTTAAATGATGGAATCTCAGGATTCAGTCCTTGCATTACTCCTCTCCATCTATACTTACTTCTTGGGTTATCTCATCTAGTTTTGTGACTTTAAACGCCACATGGGATTTGTGCTTCCTCATGATTAAATAGTTTCCTCATGATTAATTGGGTTAATGGGCTTTTTTGAAAGGAAGACCACAGAAGTAAAGTGCCATTTTCATCACACCTTATCAAGTGGCTTATCACTTTTGATGTTGACCTTGAACACCAATTTGACCTTGATCACAATCTTAGTCTGTTTGTCTGGTTTCTCCACTGTAAAGTTATTTCCCTCCTTTCCAAACTGTACTGTTTTGAATGCAGACATAATGTATGCCCACAATGAAGGTGGGGAGAGTTATGCTCTGCCTCACTGATGGTTGAGTATCTATATGAATTATTTGGATTTTACTATACAGAAGGTTTGCCTATTCTTCTATTTATTTATTTATTCAATTATTTATACATTGGTATGGACTCATGGATATTTATTTTCTACTTTGTGTTATTAATTCAATACCATTTCATTTATTGTGATTATCAACTTGTTCCAGGTTTGGCCATTGGAAACTTTTCCATTGGTTCCTGTGTCCCTTTGACAGACTTTGACATATTCCAACCATTGTGGAGAGATTTTTCTGCTTTGTTTTTTTGTTTTAGGTTTTTGTTTCTTTGTTTGTTTTGTTTCAATTGTTGATTAGTTTGAGCACTTCCTTACTTCTTGGCACTGCAAGATGCTCCAGGTTCATCTTGTATATTCCCTGCTGCAGTCCTAGAGTTAGCCATTTCTTCAAAGACCCATGATTCCTATTATTAGAGAATGACATTAGAAACCAATATTTGGATACTATTTATTCTCATTACTACTGTGAAAGAGCAGCTGACAGAGCAAGGAAATAAATGTGTGTATACTAATTTGTACACTCATGTGCACACACACTCACTCCTATGGTTTAGCTATACTAAACATGAGCTCATATTGACATCTCCAACTCTGTTGCATCATTACCACATGGGTCATTCTAGCTTTCTTCCATTTTATTATCTGTAACCACCCACTCCAACAGTTTTCACTGCTTTTCACTTGTTTTTCAACCAAGCTCTCACCATCTGCTGTCAGGAAGTTTTGATTTGCTTTTTAATTTGCATGCATTAAGGCAAATTTTGTGCTGTAAAAGTCAATGCTTTTTTTTTACAAATCTATGGTGTCATAGGGCCACCATTATAGCATCATACAGAATAGATTTGCTGCCTTAAAAAATCTTCAGTGTTGCCCAAGCCCCTGGCAATCACTGATTTTTTTATTGTTTCTATAGTTTTGTCTTTTCCAGAATGTTATTTAGTTGGAAACACAGAGTAGGTAGCAGTTTTAGGCTGGCTTCTTTTACTTCACAAAATGCCTTTAAGGTTCCTCTAAGTCTTTTGTAGCTTAATAGATCATTTCTTTGAATTATTGAATAACACTTCTATGTATGGATTGTATCAGTTTGTTTATTCACTTACCTATTTAAGGGCATCTTGGTTGCTTACGAATTTTTGATAATTATGAATAAAGCTGCCAGAAACATTCATATGCGGGTTTTATGTGGACATAAGTTTTTAGCTCATTTGTGTAAATATCTGGGAGTGTGATTGCTGGATTGCACAGTAAACCTATGTTTAACTTTTTAATAACCTGCCAGATTATCTTCCAAAGGTGCTTATCATTTTGCATTTCCAAAAACAATTCATGAGAATTCTTCTTGTTCAACATCCTTATCAGCCTTTAGTGCTGTTGGCATTTTTGCTTGTATTCACTCTAGTAGCTGTAGAGTGGTATTTGTCTGTTGTATCAATTTGTAGTTTCCTAATGACGTGTCATGTTAAACATCTTTTAATATGCTTATTTTCTATCTTATATCTTCTTTAGTGAGGTGTTTGTTAAGATCTTTTGAATATTTGTTTCTTTTTATTGTTGATTTTTAAGAGTTATTTGTATATTTTGAATACCAGTCCTTCAGCAGATGTGTGTTTTGAAAATATTTCTCTCAGGCTGTGGTTTGACTTTCATTCTTAGCAATATCTTTCTTAAAGCAGACTTTTAGAAAAACTTGGAATAAACTGCAACATATAAATTTTATCTTTCACATATTGTGCATTTGGTGTTGTATTATCAAACCCAGTGTCACCTCGATTTTCTCTCAGGGAGATCAGCTCTTTATCTAACTGCCTTACATGATTCACTGAGAACCCAACATGAGAACAATCTAATCCAGGCATCTGAGAACCTTTGGAACCTGAAGTGAATATGATTTAAATTTCTTCCAGTTCTAGTGATAATTATTTATTAGACACTCAATCAGTTATTCCTGAATTAATGATTTGATAAGTGAAGGGTAAGTAGAACTAGTGTGGGGTACAGAAGACTTGGTGGAGAAGGGCAGCCACTTACTAGAGATATACCAGACCTAAATAATTGTCAGGTCATCATGGATATTATATGAGATCTGTGGAAACACTTAATAAACTTTAAATTTCTATATAGTTAAATGGAACGAAAAATCACACAACCATCAAACTGAAAGTAATTTTAGCATTTGCAAGTCTTGCTTATTTAATGGAGAATGTCAACAGAATAAATTGTAGGGATCACTGAATGTTACACATTAAAACCAATTCCACACCCATCTACCTCTTTCTTCTCTAAAGCAACCTCCCAAATTAGCTTCTTAATTTTTACCAGATGTAACAAAGTGTTTGAATATGGACTAAAAATATGTATTTATAAGTACTCAGTGTGAGAACAGCTGGTACACACTCAAAATAGTATATTATATGCATTGCTCCTCATAAATATTTTAAAACTCTCATTAAAGGAGGGAAAAGAAAACTTTATCCAAAGAATCCTATTTCAGTGCTGTAGTATCTGTGGCAGCATATATCATAAATAAATATTGAAATTCTATATAACAAATAGAAGAGTTACAAATGAGATGTAAGGGAAAACAAATCTTTTGAATTGCTGTACATTTTTCACTTTAGAATTAAAATGATCAACAATAATCCATAACAGATCATTACCCCAAAATGTAATAAATTCTCTGCCCTCATATCATAAGCATTTAAGAAGGACTTGGAGCCATATCAGCAAGGCTTATATTTTATCTTATCTTCAGATCAACTAAGATAGACTTCTGTGAACCTGTAATATGCTTAATGCATATTTCTATGCATGGCTGCAACTAAAATCTATTGCCAAGGGGCTTGAAAATTCAATAATAATTGTTCTCCACACTCCACGAAAATTGAAATGACCAAAGGAATCATCAAACACAGATATGATATTAGTGACACCAGACAACTTTTCACTTTTAGCCACCCGAGGAGAAGCAAGTCATAGAATCTATAGCCTTTCAGAGTAGATCCTGCTGTTTGCCTTCATTTATGCATACCGCATTGAAATACCTCTGAGTCCCACTACTCACATATTCAGACATTTTTCCTGGGCAAGGAGAAATCAGAAAGTACCAGATGATGAGTCTTATTCCACTTTTCAGCAAATGTGCAAAATTTACTCTTATGCAGTTTCATATTATGAGCACTATTATCCTCAGACGTATATAAACTGTTCTTATTGAAAGGGGAAATGGAAAAGAGAGAGAGAGGTGGGGATAGACAGAAAGAGAGAGATAAGTGAGAGAGAAGTGGGCAGAGGGAGAGAAGGAGAGTATTAACCATTTTTGGAAGTCCAGATCAAAAGAGTAGAATGAGATACAGGACTTTAAGGAATCAAAATAGAAATTGAATATGCCCAGAACCAAATTAAAATCTACTGAAAATTTTTACTACTATTATGATATGATACTGTAGTTTTACACTTTCCATATATTATTAGAGTTCATAAATACTGGTATCACCATCCATGCATCATGAAGAAATCTTTAAACCATGTGGGTTAAGGATTTTTATGCCCTCCATCTGATTAACCCATGTCATACATGGTTATATTTCACAGTTAGAATATAAAATATGTTTGAAATGGATGGCAGGTAATTTGCTATATTTCACAATTAACGAATTTAACTCATTACAATTTTATAAACAGCTAACATACTGAGTGTTTATCATGTCAGGATCTGTGCAGATTGCCCTTTGTGCCACAACTCATTACAGATGTGAATGCAATTATTTTCTCCAATTCATAGTTGATCAAACTGAGATTTGAAGATATAAAGGCACTGGTCAAGATCTTACAGCTTATATATTTTGAAGCCAGGACTGGAACACAGATCCAACTGATTAAAAATCCCATGTTTTGGGTGGGCAATGGTGGCACAGTGGCAGAGTTCTCGCCTGCCATGCCAGAGACCCAGGTTCGATTCCTGGTGTCTGATCATGCAAAAGAAAAAAGGAAATCCTGTGTTTTAACCACTTTTGTCATGCTATGTTTATCAAAAGTCTACTTAATGTCAGGCTCTGTATTAGGCGATGGGGAAATAAAAATGAATAAGACATTCTTCATTTACTTCATGAGCTCAGAACCTAGAAAGGAAAATTGGAAATGGCATATAATACTGCAATATGTTAAATACAATGATGGAGTTATGATTCTCACACATTATGAGAAACACCTGCACAGGGGCCTATATTTGAGCAATGATTTCGAGGATCTGTAGACTTTTACTAAAAAAGAGCAAGGGTACATAAGAAGTTTCTGGAATCTTAAATATAACCACCAAAAACAAGGGTAAAAAAGAATAAAACTTTATTTTCCACTGTAACAAGAGGGTCAGTTTGAAAGTGGATATAAAAATAGGAATGTGTGGGTGGGCCACGGTGGCTCAGCAGGCAAGAATGCTTGCCTGCCATGCCAGAGGACCCGGGTTCGAGTCCCTGTGCCTGCCCATGTAAAACAAAAAAAACAAAAGAAAACAAAAAACATAGGAATGTGATGGGGATAGGAAAAGCCAGTGTTCAGTTAAAAAAAAAGTAAACTCTCAGTTTTCATAGGTTAATGGCCTGACAGTAACCATGTCTGTGAAAATATATTCTACTCTTTCAGTTACAGAAAGTAAAACGGAGCGGATGGTTTGGGATTAAAATTTCTTATTCTTTGACATATTAGGATTGCAAGTCCCATCTGGTTGCAGAAATCAAAACTCTTGGTAATCCTTCCTTTTTGTCAAAAGAAACCTTTCCTTTATTGGCCAAGACCAAGCCTATGCAATTCAGAATCCTTGCGATCCACTATGCTTGTAGTTTCTGTGTGAAGTGTTCTTTGAATGCTTTAGGTTATAGAATCATTTCCTGTATGAGATTTTGAGTGAGCAGATACACAACAGAATTTAAGACTCTGGGCATGAACGAAGGGGATAAGATGATGAACAAAAGAAATAATTGGCAGTCCTTGAACAATTCCTCTTAATCTTTTCTGAGATGTCCAGAATTTAACCAGGACGAGCAATCCTTCCCCTGCCAGAAGATTCTCTAACTCCCTTTCCTGAGATAAGGTTTTTCAGCAGTGCATTAAGCTTTGCTCATTTTTGCACTAATTTCTCAGATCATTTTGTGGATCTTATAGATCCATGACAAAAGCCCAAGTACCTAAGAATAGGAATTGGCACTTAGGACTATATCAATTTCAAAATCTGTAGGCTAAAATATTGTATGGTGCTGCTTTTGTGTACTACAACTTGACAATATCTTTTTATTCCTGTGACATTGTCTGTCCGGCTGATTTTCTTTTAACCATGGCATGGCGGATTTGATCAACAATTCAGACACCATAAAACCACTCATCATAGGTGCGCTGGGGCAAAAGGCTGAAATTCAAATGTCTTTTGAGAAGCCAATTTATCTAAATTAATCCTAATTTCTTTAGCTGTTTTTGATACAGTTTTAAGCTTGTCAAACAGAATAGAGTATTTCCTACACATGGACCATTTATCTTTCTGCTACCCTACGAGCCTGGTTGCAATTTGTATGCCAAGTTTTGTAGTAGAAACAGGGAGTCAGCCCAGGGGCTAATTTTGTCAAACATAATAGTAACACCAACATACTGTGTAAGGGACAAGTGTCCAGGACTTATTCTTTAGATCTTGGTTTAATACTCATGAGAAATGTGAGGGGGCTTCTCTAAAGGCTTGAGGCATAATTATCCAGGGTATTGCTCATTCTCTTCTATGAATGCAAACATTTATTGGCTATCAGAGTTATCAAGATTCTAAAGAAAGTTAAGCACAAGTCAGCCACAATGAAACAACTCGCATCAGCTGGAATGTAAAAGAAAACAGTACTGGGATTCAAAATGATGAGGAAGAGAGGGGTAGCAATTCAATTAATGGCGTATAGATACTAAAGGAAGCACTATCCTAGACTATTAGGTTTGCTGCTGTTATTTTAAACAAGGAAAACATAAGCTATATATAGTTAACTGCCACTAAATGTGTTATAAGACTCTAGGCCATGGGCTGGCAAACTCTTTCTTTGAAGGGCAGGATCGTAAATATTTTAGGTTACTGCAATTACTCCACTATGCCATTGTAGCATGAAAGCAGCTATAGACAATATCTGAGCAATAAAACTTTATTTACATAAATGTGCTTTTGCCTGGAGAGGATGTAGTTTTTGATCCCTGCCTTACAGTGAAGGACATTTTGGCTGCTGTAGGCACAATTCTATAATGACTCCCAGTGAGTCTCACCCTCTCATAATCCCATCCCCTTTGAGTGAATGTTAAACCTGATGCCAATAAAATTTCAATATCTAGGGTCCCAGGCAATAAGACTTCTCTCATTGACCTTTTAATTGCCACGAGTTTGGTCAGAATTGAATCTCGCCTTTATAATATAGCCTCTTCAAAAAGCTTGGTTAAAAGCTGTGATTTCTGAAGAGGGATGAGTCATCGGTCTTCTGCTCTTTGTTTTTAAACTAAGCTAGCTATTGCTGGTTTTAACTCAAGTACAAATAGATTGAATAGCAGTTGATGTGTGTATTTCAGATCCAAGGCCTCACTCTTTAAAGGTCATAAGACAATTCCTAAAGTCTATGAGAGAACCATCTTTCTGTGCTCACAGGATTGAAGTAATGTTCACTCATTAGCAAGAAACTCTTGAGGGATGATAACCACTTTCTTAGCTTCTGAGCCTTGGTATATCCTGAGGATGTAAAGTTTAATTATTAGTTTTTCTCAGTTGTCCCCGTTGTGCAAATATTTGGCTCTTTCAAGCAATGTTTTTGTATCCCTCAGACAAAAAGGAGAAGGATCAATTTATATAAATCTATATAAATAGTCTAGAGGTATGAGTCTCTAGGTAATCCTGAATTCTTCAATATATGTCCCTCTTATTTTGTGCATTGCATACAATAAGTACCCTAATCTTAACTATTATTTTTAATAGCATTATTGCTACGACCAACAGAATAAACTGTCATCAAGAAAGAGTTTCATGATTAGGTATTATTTTTATGAAATATAAGCACATTAAATACCATTGTTAGTCATTTACTCATAACAGGCACCATGCAAAATGCTTTACACATATTATATCATTCAATTCTTAAAATAGTCTTAGGAGGTATTGTTTTATTAGGACAATCGTGAAGATGAAAGCCAGCATGCACCTTTATTACCACTTACGTATATCTCCTAAATGGTGTGTGCAGACTCTAGACACCAGCTGGCTGTCTTTTTCCCAAGATGTTACAGGAAGGAGGAAATATGGTGATTATTGTGGTTACTATGCCCAGGTAGATTTCTCTTGTGAGGAATAAGCTGGAATTTAATATGTAAACTTGACTTTGTCAATGTAAACAGGAAATTTCTTTTCATCTGTGAAATCTACCAAAAGATGCAATTATAAAGTTAACTCATACTGAAAGGCAATTATGAGTAACTTTGAGTTTCTCTTTTGTAGACAGGTAATCCTTGAGGGCACTAGAAAGTATGTTAGGCTGATAAAGACATCAGAGGAAATATATTAAGTTGATAAAGACTTCAGCCTGTGAAGAGCTATCCTATCTTCATTGTCCCCATGTTAAAGATATTTAAACTCAGGAGTCTTCCCTAATTTTTCCAATATCATACAGGAAGTTTGTGAGAGTCAGTGGTTTAACCTAGTCCTCTGTGCTTCTTAGTCATTGTCGTATATTGCCTTCTAAGAAATGCACAACTGTGAAATTAAAACTCTAAAGTTTACTAGTTTTACCCAATCTTCATGGCATGAGAAAGGATAGCCCTGTATGAAAGTTGCAATCAACTTTATTCCATTCAATACCTACTGAAAGAGTAGCAACTATGTGATAAAATTTTGCTCAGTGCTGTAAAGATATGAATACACTGACAAAGTCCTTTAAGAGTTTTTAGTCTCATAAAAATGTGTGCCAAACATAAATACAGAGGATGACAATGATTAATGCTGGAAGTACAAACAATGTATTCTGATCACATCTATAATCAGGACAAGGTAAAAGATCCTCCCCATTGCTATCTAGATATGCTCTTATTCAATTTATTATTAAAACTGCAGATACCGCTGACATATTGATTTCAGAAATCTTGCTAGGTCATATATGAAACTATGATGTATCAAAGATTACTTGAATTTTTATAAGAATAATATTTTTTCCAGGTTTGTTAAATGACTTCTGGTTCTGAGCCATGGATATATACTGCAAGAATAAATAGAATGTATAGCTTCTGATGGAACATTATCAATGATTAATAAAACTTTAAATGTGGCTAATCTCACCAAAGATATATTAGAACAAAATACATGAAGGTGGCTTGTTCTCAGAACAGCATCTATAAATTACCAATAAAAAAGTTCCCAATTAGATTATAGATGATGTACTCTGTAATTCCTTGCATTTTTCCTAATTTTATTTTCAATATAAAGAAATCAGTCATGACATCCCCATCTAGGGCCAAACAAAAATATAATTCAGCTTGAAAATATTAATCTTTGTATTAGTACAACTGCTATAAATTCTCTGTTATAGTATCATAATTCATTTTATGTAAAATGGAAAAGTATCATCCGTGTGGCAAGAACAGATTTTATTACAAATAACAACACTGAGATGCATCAGGGTACTCAGAAACAAAATTATCTTACATTTAAAATAGTGAAATTGGAATGTAATAGAGATAGTAAATCATCTGTTTCACTAAACTAAAATAATTTATAAATAAACTAAAAACTTTAGAAACACTCAAAATAACCATCAAGATAATCTGGAAGTAATCTCAGAGCTGGGTAATTGGAGTATGACCATTTAAAAGAGAAAATAAAATCAATTGTATTACATGCTGTTAGGACAAAATGGTGTGAATCAGAATGTTATTTTTTTAAGAAAAAGAAAGATTGAGAAAGAAGGATGAGAGAGTAGCAGCAATGAAGAGGCAACCTGAGAGATAAAATGAACATTCTCAGGTTTCTGCCTGGAATGGAGATTCTTGACTGAGGTAGTCCAGTTTCCTCAGCTTTTCTATTTCTAACCTGAACAATTTATTTTTTTTACACAGTTCCCCTTGAGACTTTGACTACCCTCTCCAGAAATATACACTGTTTCAGAGCAGTTAAGGCCCACTAAATTCCATTTACGATTCTCAAGTTAAGAAGACAATTTATAGAAGCTGAAAATTCCCTGAGCTTCCTTAGTTGATAGTGCTTACAATCATGCATTCACTCACACCTACTCTTGGTAAGCGTCTAAAATCAGGTTTTTGAACATGAAAATCTACAGAGCACACCTTCACTCATAGTTAATTTACCAGTATAAATGTCATTGCGGGGGATTCTTTATAGACTGGTACCAGACCTTCCTCGGTTTTTGCCATGAACCTCAATTAATCTGGAATCTCTAAAAATAACATATGCAAAAAAAAGAGAAAAATAGCACATTTATTATCTTTTAGTACAACTTACATGATTTTTCACTATGGAATGCACAAGTTATCTGTATTTTTATTAAAACTGCTTTCCAGTAAAGAAACAATAAACATATTCGGAGGTATCACCAGTCTCAGTGAAATTTCTGATATTTGCCCTAGACTTGTTTTTTTTTGAAAGAGCTTTACAACTTCAAAGAATTTTGACAAAATGCTTAATTAAATCCTGGTCTCAACACAGAGTCAAAGAGGATATGCAACTAACAATGACAGTTGCACATGTTGCAGACATTTCTCCTTATCAACAAATATATTGAACATCTACAGTGCACAAAAAGACATAGAAAAAGGCCTTCATGTTATTATGGATACCATCTTTCTCACTGAGGAGAAATAATTGGTTGGGCAGATAACATATAATCAATAAATGAAGTCAATATGAAATCAATATCACTATGTCAATGATACATACTGGCACATACACACACACTCATAAACGAGATCTACCTAAGTATTCTCATACTGTTCCCAACAGTTCTGTGTTAGTGAAAGTGAAGAGTAATTCAACCTATGGATTTACCCTATGGAAAGGTAAGCAGGGTGAAATGTCAACATATCCATTTAGTTTTTCCTAATGAGTGGTGGTAGCCACATTTAATTCTTCTGTATTAATAATTTTTTCATTCCAATGCCTACTCAGAATAGGCAAAAAACAAGAACATAGGGTTATCATCTATGCTAATGAGAAATAACAATTCCCTGGTATGACTCTGAGGGTCTTTTTATTATTTCAACAAATTAATTTATGATAATAATGGAAGAAACCCCTAAAGGAAAGAAAAGAAGCATCCAGATAATTATTAAACCAACTTGGTTCTTAGAGGAACAGGAGTTCAATCACATTCTAGGAAAACTGCAAAGCTAAAAATAAGGAGAGTTGGCATCATCAAGAGTTTCATGTGAAGCCAGAATAAAGTACTCATGTTTGGTAATTAGGAAAGCCAATGGACATGTATAATTTAAGATTTTTCAGGAACTGACAATGTCCATCTGCAGTTTGCATGTTTAATGTTTGGCACATAGTCATATGGTGTTGTCTGTAAATGAACGTTTTTAGAGCTCAGAGCCTTTGCATGTGGAATACAGGACAGTATCTGGTTTAGTGTAATTAGTGAATATTGCCAAATCATATTTCTATATCTAACAAAGAGAAATAGTTTTAAGAAATCTGTATCATTTACCTAGACCACACACCTCTCTCTAAACACAATAGCCAATGTCTATAACATCTTTATGGCCCCCCAGGCATCTTATACTCCATAATCAACTGCCTCAATACAGTTCCTAGTTTTGGGTTCATTAATGGCGAACCACGACTCAGATGTCCTCAACAGAAATCTAAGAGTTATTCATCCACTGGTTCACCCATCAGTTTTGGGATTTTATCAAATCCTTTGTATTTTAACTTCTGAGTATCTCTTACATCAATCTTCACCATCACCAACCCTACGGTCATTGTCTTAGTTTATGCATGTACTCTGTCTGACCTAATTTACTGATCATCTCCTAAAATATCTACTTACCTCTTTTGCTCAGAAATAAAGATCTTGGTGATTTACAGGATTGTGTCTTTAGGATTAAATTGAAAACCCACAGATTAGCAGGGAAAGCTAATCTCCCCCTTAGACTTGCTTTCCCCATTTGATTGTACTCTCTCCGCTTTATTAGCATCTCTGTGCTTGTCTACACGCTGCTGTTTCTGCTTAGAATTCTCTCTTACTTTTTAACAAAGTTCATACATCATTCAACATTGCCAAACTATGGATTCCATGATGTCAAGGACTTTATGTTTGTCTTTTAGATTGCTCTACCCACTACAGCCTGCCAAAACTTAAAAAAATAATTAAGTTAACAGATTAATTTGAGCTTAATCTCCTCTAAGAAGCTACTACACTGGCTTAGATGACCCTTCCTTGTGCCGGCATCTGAGAACACCTTTTTCCCTGATCTATGACCATGTGCTTACATGTTTGTCTATTGACTAAACGTTTGTAATTATTGTGTGATCATTAATATTTCTAAAAACAATGAGTAAAGAAGAAGGATAACCAGGATTTACCATTACAGTGGCACATAGCAATAAGCCACAGAAGTAATACATGCATTTGCTCTTCAGAAATAGTTAAATATTTAACCTCTGAAATTTTAATTGTTCTGCCCAAGCTCTCAACCATGCTGAGAGTGCTCTCATCACAAGAAAGATACTTGCTTTGTTGAAATTCAGAGAGTCTTCAAATGCTGAGCAGAAATCAGTACTGGTGAGTTTAAGTGGGGATTTTAAACATTTTTGCACAATAGAGTCACCTGGGGTTTCATGTTTAATTGGTCTGAGAAAGAGCCAGGAATCAGTATTTTCTGTGAGCTCCCCAGGTAATTTTACTATTTCCCAGAAGTCGATAACCACTGAATAGGAAGGATGCCTTGAGTAAACAAAATTACAGCCAAAAATGTCATGTTCAAACTATCCACTTTCTCTTCTTTAATTTTGTGATTCCAAGTGTTCTTAACCAGCAAAGATAGAAGCATGGCTGCGCAAGAGCCTATGGATTTTAACCAACAGCATCCATTCACTATACTGAGTACCTTATAAATATTATGTCATTTAATCCTCAAAACATCAATGTTAACACGTATTTTATCCTAATTATACAGATGAGAAAAATGAGGCTGAGTAAAGTTAGGTAACTTTTCCACACATTAAGTGATGGAGTTAGGAGCCTAGGCACATCTGCCTAACCTAAAGCACATGGCAATAATACGCCTTTTTCCTCTATTTGAGAGACATTAGGTAAATTGTTTCATCCAGAGAGTAAGACGGCAAAGCTATGTTTTCCTCTGTATAAAGGCTAGGTATATTAAAGGAAAGATAACGCTTTCTCCATAAAATTCAGTAATACCCAGACGTCAGTGATGGATGATGTGACATTCCTTGCTCCATCGGTTTCTGCATTAGCAAATCTTTTTGTGAGGTTATCCAGACTTCTCACTTCCTGTCTGAGTTACCACCTCCTGCAGAGGTGACTTGCAGACAAATTCAAAGATTAATGATCTTCCTCCTTCCTTCAGCTCTTTCATTCTCCTCACATATTAGAAACTAATTTGCTAGCCCCTCCTTTGCTTCTTTAATGCCTGTACTATTTTAAAATTGGCACGAGGTCTCAAATGAGGAGAATGGTGTGGTAGGTTTTCAACTGTACCCCAATGTTTAATTTCTCTACCTCTAAATCATTTGCTTAGTCTCTTATATATAGCATATACTGAACACCAAATAACATGATTTCTTCATTCATAAAAATTGCCTTCATGCTGCTGTAACTGATTTATGGTAGATTTTGTGAATTGTTTGCTTTAAATCTTGGTTTTGCTTGTAAAATTCCTATTGTTGATTCAAAATGCTCAAACATAACTGAGATTTGTACTATTTTTTGCAAAGCTCTTGAAAATGCCCAAAGGGCTGACTTTCCACAGTCCAACCCTCTCACTGAAGACTTGGATCATCGCAGTCTGTTTTTATCAGTTGGCCAAATGAGTCCAGGTTTATCTTTCTTAAGCAAGGAAATATTAAGTAAATATCCAAAAGCCATCATCCTACTGGAAGAACTAGATTAAAGAGTTCCGTAAATATCAACCTGTAAGGAGCCTGAAAATAGCAACCAGAAACATCAAGGTGTGAGGGGAAAAGAGGTATTAAGAATAGCATACACTACATTGCTGGGAAGAATAATTCAGTAGCCACTTAGGATAGGAAATGAGACCAGTAAGTGACCTGCTAGCAAAGCAATTTGCATTGGCTAAACTTTCTTCTAAGAAAAGTGTTCTTCTCAAACTATAGGCTTTTGTTTTCCTGCTCTGGAGATATAATTTTGGCACCAAAACTGAGTATTGGAGAGGAGAATGACTGCTATTGCCAAAAGCACCTTTATCTTCTGTGCTTTCCTCACAGAGTTCTCATCCTGTTCCAGGCAAGTATTTAAAGATTATGTGTTCAAATTGGAAGGGGAAAATTATTAGATTGCTTAGGACAGCCATAGGTCTCTCCCTATCCCTGACAGCAAGAATGGAATACTAAGGATATGACAAATGCCTGCTCTTCTCTTGGTAGAGAGTGAAGGAAGTTATATGCATTATCAAGGTCCCTCAAGTCAAAAGCATCTTACCCATTAGGAACAAGAGTAAATAGTTCATTTTCCTATCCCAAGTCTGTTATATCTATTAATTATCCATCCTTTAGAATGATCTACTTTAATCCAAAACGTAGGATTATTTTCATCTTATTCCAAAGGGAAGGGTAAAAGATGGCAAGAGAAAGAGAATTTGCCCTGCTACTGCTAGAGATCAAGCCACACCATTCATTGTAATAGTTACCTGAAGGCATCTCTGCTTCTACTCTACCTGATAGCCTCATCTGCATGCAGTGGCCAGAGTGATCTCACGCTAAACCATGCCACCTCTCTTTGGAAAACAAAACAATAAACCTTCTATAGCTCTCTGTCTTCATTGAATGAAATAAAAATCCTTACTTTGGCATATAGCATGCTATGTGATGTGCTCAAATCACTCTAGTCAGCTTCTACCTCCCAAACTCTTCAAGCAATAAAGACGCTAATCTGTATTTTTATCTATGCCCTCTGTTATATGTTCCATTTTGTTCCCAGGATACGTGAAGAACTCTTTTACTGAATTCCGTCCTGAGTTTCTCAACCTCAGCAAGCATCCAGCCAGACAATGTGTTTTCAGTTTCTCTTCCTGACAAGCACCACTGATCTCTACAAGATATTCCATTTGCTTGAGAAAGGAAGAAAACAGACAAAGAACTTTCCCTCTATGCTTCTGAGCCACTCTTTCAGAACTCCCTTCATTTGCAGTCGCTACTTAAAGAATATAAAAGAATATTAGTGTTGAAGCTCAAAAGATCAGATTGGCCACCACCTATAAAGAAGAACCCAAAAACTCTGTTTAGAATGTAGGAGTATTTAACTGCTCTTTGTTTATGATTTGGGATGTTGGCCAATAGGTAACTTCTTTTACCAGTAATGATATAATTGTAGGGAGTATCTCATTGTTAAAAAAGATCAGAGTACTATATTTTATATAAATTTCTACATAGAGCAGCATTTTATAATCTTCCATGCAAGGCAAATTCTCAAAGTGACCCATTAACCATCCTAAGTTCAGAGACATTAAGTGACTTTCCTTAAGTGACAATTCATCTGTGACACAGTTAAATTAAGTTTTGAGTTCAAATTCTCACTTTTCAATTTGCAAGTTATGAAACCTTGGGCAGATTCTTTAAAATTACTAAGGCTGTTTTCTTCAAGTGTGAATCAAAGAGCTGATAGAACCTCAAAGGGGCATTGTGATAACAAAATATCAGGCTTGCAAAGTCTCTAGCCTTTGCAAATTATTAATCCTCAAAATAAAGAACTGGAATTCTTGTTACACATAAGACACAGTGCCTAAGAATTTTATTTATTACTACATAAATTTAGAAATTTACTTAATGTTAAGTAAGTGAAACCTTTGCTTTTACATTTATACAAATCTAGTAATACTATGGAGTAGAAGGGATACATCTTCAAGATCACACAGGAAAATTTTGTTGGCACTTTGTTTTTGTCTTCTCTATTTGGGGTCACATTTCTACCTTGACAGATAAGAATTAATTCTCTCCCCAAAACAAGGGCCCTTATTGAGAAAATCAAGTCTAAATCCATATCATTTTTGGAATGTATCATGTGAAATCTAGACAGTAGCACAGGCCTCCTTGTCTTTTCATTATTACCTGTTTCAATACTGGGTGCTTGCTGAGCTAGCTGAAAGTCCTGCACTTTGGTCTTTCATTATAGTAACCCACTCATTGACCAATGATCAAGAGTCGATTGGACTCATTCTTCTTTCTTTCTTATCTGTAGCATAGAGCTGCCATCTACCAGTAACAAAGGAAATTGCAATATCCCAATTAGAACAACAAAGTGTGAAATGAAATGTTTTTCACTATTTTGTTTTTGGGCTCAACTCCCAGATATGTGATGAAATGAGGAAACTGTGAATACACAACTGAAATGTAAAGTTTCAAAAGAATCTCACCTGGAGGACAATTCTACTTAATCCAGGGCCACAGTAGTGAAGAACTAAGCCTGTTCTGGGAATGAGCAATAGTTTGCAGAAGGTTACCTTGAAAAGGTCATATGTGAAGCAAAAACTAAAAAAGAGAAGCACCTTCCAAATGAGATATGCAAAAATTGAGCAGAGCAGGTAGGTAGTCACTGGCTGAGGTGGATTAGACAGAGTTGTAGAACTCCTTAAGTAAATACCCCCAAAAGACATGAATGCATGTTCAGTAAACCCATATTTTCCCAATATTCTGTAATTATATAGTGCTATGTTCTAGGCTCAGTTTTAAATGCTTTACCTATATTTATTCATTTAATCCTAACGAAAATACTATGAGATAGTAAAAAGTATTAACATCTATATTTTACAGAAAGGAATCTGATATCAGTATTTTTCCAAGAGCCAATATTAAAACCCAGGTAGTCTGGATGGCTCTGGGACACTATGTTGACTTTCTTTCTGTCCCTAGATACTTTAGGTATGACAGAGAAAAGGAGACAGTCAGATGGTTCCAAGACCATAACCCTTAAGGGGACTCGGAGGTAAAGCGATGCTTGAAAAATACTCATTTGAGTAGCAGGAGAGATGAAATAAATTCCTAGATCTCCCATGAGATTTTTGGAAAATCCATTTGCTTCACTGTGACTCAGTTGCACATGAGTCACATGCACTGTGACTCAACTGAGACACAGGAGAAATAATCATTAATAAGGCTCCAAGTCTAAGGTGGAAATTGTAGGATGATCTATTTTAGATGATGAGAGGGAAGATAAAACTGATAAAAATTTATATGAATTGGGATGTTCCATCACAGGGGTGTATCCTTCCGGGTTCTACATAAAGCTTTTATGGATTTTGTGTTTGCATACTTCCATGAACTGTAAAATACATTTCCTTAGGAATTGTGTAAGCATCCTGTCCCACTTATAAGCCAGGATAGCCCCACTGGGCATGGCAAGACATGAGACAATACATAATCTAATTCAAAAGCTTTTATGTGCTCATTAAAAAAATAATTAGAAAATCCTTGCTTGCTCCTATATAACTTAGAACACTGTAAGACAAATACAAGAAAAACTATATTGCTGTAATCTTTTTATGGGAATGGGAGTATATAAAATCCGGTGGTGAGAGATAAGAGTTTGTCTGATATGGTATTGATTCTTGGATGTTATTGTTGTTGTTGTTTATCTGTGTACACCATAGACAAATAATCTTAAAGGATGAAACAAAGTGCTACTAATATGCTGGTCTCTTCCAGAGATAAATCCTAGCTTCCATAGAGAAATGTTATTGTTTAGTGTTACTAGACCTTTCTTATAAAAACAACAAATAGCATTGATTTAATTCTTTAACATACAATTAATGACTGAGTTTGAAAAAAAAATCAATCAAAATCAGGGTTCTAGGAGGAAGGAAGGAAATCATCAATTCTTCTTGTCACTGTGTTGGGTACAGTCCCTATAAACTGCTTGATTAACCTTTTGGCTCCTAAATGTCTGAAGTCACATCATTATGATTAATTTATTTTACATTAGCATTCCCACCAGAAATCCCAAACCTTGGACAATGAAAGGTTAAAAAATCCAATAAAATATCATAAAATGTCTTTAAAGTAGGAAAGAGATCACTGGAATATTGATGTACTAATGATCAGCCCTAAATCCATTTAATCTAAGTTTCGTTTACAAATAAATTTTCTGATTTCAATTTGTTTTTCCACACAGGCAATACAAATGGCATAAGTATGTGTTGAAGAAACAACACAAATATTCTATAATACTTGACATGTACATTTCTCAATATAAATTTTGTTCATGTGTATTTGTTTTATACAAAAATATACAAATTAGTACTCACATAGCCAAGGCACATATCAATGAGAATAACTAAAGTAAAACTACAGATAAAATATGAGATCCATGTCCTTGAAGCTAGATAACAATTTCAGGATCAATTAAAGCTTGTTACAGTTGCCACTAGTACAGGTCAAATTCCTTTGTGCCACTCTCTGAAGACTGGTATTTGAATAAATTTTTTTTTTTTTTTTTAATTTGCATATGGGCAGGAGGCACCAGGGATCGAACTCCAGACCTCCAGCACAGCAGGTCAGAGCTCTGCCTGCTGAGCCACGGCAGCCACCCTGAATAAATCTTGAAACTTAAGGAAGGTATTCACTCTTCGGGCTGCTTATAGTTTAGACATTCATTATGCCCTATTGTTAAAGACAGCAAATATATTTATTTATATAAAAATATATATATTTGTTGTATTGTTAAAGACAGCAAATGATGATTTTAGAGCTATATTCCACCGTAAAATAGGGGGAAGGCTACGACAAGGTCAAAGACATCAGAGGCATAATTTGAAGGAAGCACGTACCTGTTCCACTTCTCAAACAGCTTTCCTCTCCTCTAAATTCTAGAGGAAATGCTAGATATCACTGGAAGAAAGTGAGACAGAAGTGCAGTTCTGATTGACATTTCTCAATTAAGTGTCAGGTACAGCAACATGGACACAAGATAAAATTATGACTAAAATACAGAGAATGAATGGTATCCTTCACCCAGTATATGAAATATACATTAAACAACTAATTTATCTATAATCTAAGTGCAATGGTATCTACAGGCATTTGGGTATGTTTATGAGAGAGAAATGAATTTTCCTGATTGAGTGTCAATGAAGGATTTACAATGGACATCTGTGGGGCCTTCATAGATAAGTAAGTTTTGGGGTGGCAGAAAATTTCAGAGCAAAAATAGTACAGAGGGGATTTGATAGAAGCAAGAAAAGCCATTGCATATTGCCGGATGGCAAATAGTTCAGTGTTAGAGAATACAGGAAGAATTGTGGAGTGGTGGTGGGAAATACTAGGACATAATGCTAAAAAAATAGGTGAAGATGAAGTGTAAAGGGCTACAATAGTACATTCAAAATGGGGATTCACCACATTTCCATGTTTCAGCTGTATATGGTTCTACCTTACTCCCTCTATTTAGTTAGCCCATTAATCTATTGTAATTTACTCTTTTAAAAACATTTTTTAAATATTCTGGGCATAATGCAAAGATTAAGGTGTATGCTATTTATTTACTGCCTTCAATAAGTTAATGTCCACATAGGCAAATAAACTTACAAGAATGAAAATTTAGGCACAAGGTTGTTTATAATAAAGAAATGTCAACTAGGAGACAGCAACAAATACATCGAGTCCAGACCCTATTTCCAACTCGCAACTCCTCCAATATCAGTGGTATATGGAGGGATCCAGTAGGCAGCAGATTAAAAAAAAAAAAAAAAAAATTGGAAAAACAAACCAAGTTCACCAAAACAGATTCCCACCCCACCTCTCATCTATTTCATATGGCGAGATATTCCAAAAATTTTTAAAAAATGTCTCATTAGAACCCATATTTATAATCTGCTCATATCAAGCTCTGAGAGAAGTAAAGCTACATACAAGCATTCAATAATACAGAGCGAGGGCCTTGATGCCAAATATAAATCAAATATTCTTCTCTCTTTTCTTTGCAATCAGATATCTATTGACTGCCTAATATCCACGGACACTGAGTCCCTCAGTCCCTCTCCTCTGGAGAGTATCTGTTACCACATCCTTTCTCCTTATCTCCTTTTTACCTCTCCTATTTGGACTCCAAATTGTCTTATTTGTTTTAACTCAAGTCCGTACCCTTGATCCTCTCATTTCTTTTCTATCCCTGCCACCCTCATTTTGCTATTCCCTAGATCCTCCTTCATACTCCATTAGCACAAGAGTGAAATTACCCTTATTTTCTAGACGCACTCATTTCAGTTTTGTCCACTTGAAAGGCAGCTAACAGCTGACTTTAACAAAATATTCACATGCCAATCTGGAAGACAAGGGCTGAGGGAAAACTGATGTGCTAATCTAGTTTCATGAGATCCAAAGGCCCAAGAGGACTAGAAAGTCCATAATACAATCAATAAACATAAAGAGTCAGAAGCAAGGTCAGTGAGTGTTCTGAACCCATTAGCGGTCCACGAGTCAGAGCCTGATAAACAGTTCTGCTGATGATGACGCGCTGGCCCCAGCTTTGGTTCTGGGGCAGGTCAGATTGGGTATAATTTTTCAAGCATATTTGGAAATAATGCTACAAAGGACACTTTGTAGCAGCCATAGGTACTATCTTATACTCAAATACATGTTAGAGTTCTACTCTGACGTGCTAGCCTGTTCATTTTGAATGTTAATTCTTTTACTATAGATTTAGTAAAATTTAGGCAAAAGTGCTTTATGAGAAATTCAAGAAAAGTTGCCTATCATGACATTCAAGAAATTTTATATCAAAATTATTTCTGTGCAGTTGTCATTAAAAATATGTAAAAAGATAAGGTACCTACAATCATAAAGAAGTCCTGTGATTATTAGCTGTTCAGTTTATTAAGGGTCAGAATATCTGAAATAAATTTGCAAAAAAAATAAATATACATACATATGAGTATGTGTCAATAGGAAAGTAAATGTGACAAATTGTAAACTCTTGGAATTTTGTCAAAGACTGTGTGATTGTTTATTGTAATATTCTTTCAGCTTTTTGACTAAAAAACAGTTATAGAGGGGATGTATTTGGTTAGTGGTATTGTTATTAATTTTCTTAGCTGTGTTATTCCTAGGATATGCATGATAAAATACTTAGAAGTAAAGTCTCTAGATATATGAAATTTATTGCAAGCAGTTAAGAATAACATGAAAAGCAAGCAAATATGTCAAAATATTTCTAATTGTTAAATCTGGCTGGTGAATATATACATATATTGTACTATGTTTTCATGATTCCTTTATGTTTGAAAATATTTACCTGTTGTCTTAAAGAACAAATTAACATTTCTATGGAAATAATTTGAAATCTATATAATTTATGAAGGCATACAAATTGACACAGATTAGCTTCTGGTTCAACCCATCCATATTTGGCTAGTTTTTTCTATTTTAAGCAGGATTTTCAATGAGTCATATACTCCTAAATGACCTTAAAATTGTATCTATGAGTCTGTGGTTTGATGAAAAGCAGAAGAAATTTTTTTTCTACAGCCTTTTGGTTATTCTGTTCCCCAGTGGTTCTTAAAACGAGCTCTTCTTAAAAAGCCTCTCCCATCCTGCCATCACTGCAATTTTAACTGACTTTTATGTTGCTCCAAATTAAATCCATTATTTCTAGTCTATCAATTTCCCAACTTGAATCAGCACCCTCTAAGATTCCCATCTGCTATCTATTGTGAAGCCAGTTCTTAAATCTGTCTTTTTTGTCCTCTCTATTCTGACCTCCTCAGGTACCTTGGAAGCTGCATTCACAGACCTTCCAGTTCCGATCTCCACCTGCTGAGGTGTCTGGGCTATTCTGCAGCACCAGGTATCCTTCCACTTCCACAGATTTACCATTAAACTTATAAATGTTCACATTTCAAAGTGCTTTCAATCTGAGTAAAAGTTAACTCCCAAGAGAAACAGGAAATGTCCTTAGGACATAGACACAACAGAATACAATAGAAGAATATGAGAGTACTAATTGAAAAGCCCCTGAGTCAGGAACTAAAAGGATTGGAATCACTGTATCTGTGACCTGAATATTCTCTGCAACCATGGCCAGGCCAGTTCACATTAATTCCCTCAACCATAAAATAAGAGAGATGGAGTGAACAGAATTTGTGGTCCTTTTCAGCTTGATTTTAAAATAGTTGTATTGTTTATGTTTATAAAAGTAATAACGTATACACTATACATTTAGAGAAAGAAATACATGTTAGTTATAATACTGTCACTTAAAAGTACTCACTTTAGGGCGGCTGCCATGGCTCAGCAGGCAGAGCTCCGCCATGCTGGAGGTCTGGAGTTCGATCCCTGGTGCCTCCTGCCCATATGCAAATTAAAAAAAAAAAAGTACTCACTTTAAATTACTGGTGTATGTTCTCCTAACCTTGTATGTTTGTGTGCCTCCAGATATGGACTTAGATTTATTATATAATTGTAATATGTAGTGCATCAACATAATAATTCATGATCATTTTTATGAGTCATTAAATATCATTAGTGACCACATTCTATAATGTGTATGTACCACCATGTATACCTCTCAGCTTTCATAGTCTACATGTTTAGCTTTAAAACAGCATGCTAGAGAAATGTCTTCATTAATCTATGCCCAAATTCATGAGCTAAATATTTTGTTAAAGCAAGTTTAAATACCACTAAAATCAATGACTTCATCATTTTGTATACAAAACAAACAAGAAGTTATTCTTTAATAGTGGGGTCTTTCTCTTGCAAAGATATCTTGATAATCCTCACTGGAACTTGGAAAGCAGGAAAATGGAATTTTCTGTGGTATTATATAGCTTTTATTTCATATTATTTGAAAGAAGTTTTGTAAAAAAAAAAAAAAAAAGAAATTCCGTTTTTTTAGTTGAGCTACCTTTGTATGTTGGTATTGGGAAACTATTTTCCAGGGTGTTATGGGTTGAATTGTGCTCCCCGCCAAACCTTTAAAAACAAAAAAAAAATCAAGACCTAACCTGTGTCCCATGAATATGACTATGCTTGGAAATAGGGTATTTAGAGATATGGTTATTTAAAATGAGGCCAAACTGGATTAGATTGTGTCCTAATTCAGTAAAACTGGTGTACTTATAAGAAGGAGAAAGGAGACAGCAGACAGACACAAAGAAGTTCATGAAAACACAGAGTCAGAAATTGAAGTTATGCTGCCACGTTCCAAAGACCACACAGATTGCCAGTAACCACCAGAAGTTAGGAAGAGGCAAGGGAAAATTCTCCTCTATAGGTTTCAGAGAAAGCGTGGCCCTGCCAACACCTGATTCTGGATTTCTAGCCTCTGTAAGGTCAGAAAATATATTTCTGTTGTTTTGAGCTGAGTAGTTTGTGGTACTTTGTTACAGAAGCCCTAGGAAACTATGATAATGGGTTTGCGTGGTACATCTACTGAAGAGTCCTTGTGCTGGACTCTCTATTAAAAAGTGTGTGTGTATTGAAGCAGACTTGGAAGGTAATGTCTCCTTCCAAGCAGAGGGCAAGGGTTTGGGGTTTGTTAGTTTCTGTTTTCATTTTACAGTCCAGTGTCATAAGGATAATTCTACTCTCAAGGACAAAGTTCAGCAGTTTGTTTACTGTCCATTAGAAAAGATTTGGGTTTCCTAAGCTTGGCATTTTCCAGCTGAAAATGTACCTGGGCTTTTCCACCTGACCCCTGTGGGGCTTGGGAAACAAGGGGATATGAAATGAATCTTAATTTCATACTGATCTTAGGTTGTGAGTAGGCCTGTTTCTTTGGTCCAAAGAATTTTATGGATTTTGGCAAAAAAAAAAAACTTTTAATTATGATGAGCTAATTATTAGCTAGCAAGAAGAGTAAAATCTCAGACTCATCATAATTCTTCACAGTTGCCATAAGAAAAAAATGGCAATAGTGAACAGTAAGCTTCTAAGAATAAAATAAACTAAGGTTATTTTAAAAATATTGTAAAGAACAAATTACTGGCTTAGGAAAAGTATTCATTTTGAACTGAATTCCGAGCATTATGAGTAGCAGGTTGTTTTGCTGCTCAATATTACAAAAAATTGCCAGAAAATAGCGTTGCTCAGGACAGTCCATATAGTTGTTATTTGCACTGGAGAAAGTTTATTGCTTGCTTGTTTGACTTCATTTTCCATATCTTGCAAAGTTATTACAGGGGTCTAATAAAGTAAAAAAAAACAACAACAGGTGAGAGAAAACTCTCAATTAACTCTCAGCATATGGTCAACAAAGTTAAAAATTGAAAAGAAAATTCAAATTTGTATCTGCATACAATTCCCTCAGTATATCCAAGACATACCGTTGGTTGTTGCTTTTAATATAATGGGCTTTTCTCGAAAGACCCATCTCTTACCACATTAAACTATCATCATCCTTCATATAAAGCTGATTCTGAATATTAAAAAATTATGTTTCTTATGTTTAACCTGTTTCCTTTATATATATGTCCCCATGCATCACTAATGACCCCTAGCATTTACACTATTCAAATATTTGTAAATAATTATTATATTCTTTGTAAATTATTACTTAACTCGTTTATTTGGAATTATTTATAATCACTTGGAATATCCTCTTTTGTCCCTAGTCCCAGGACAAACATTCCTGTAGAATTTTAAATTCTCATCATAATTTTATCTATGAAATCTTTTCCTTGGCATCAAGCAGATGTGAGACCTTTATTCTAGTGAACTCCCAATCCTACTCAAGCAAGTAGGCTTATGGGTTCACTGTTTGTAGCAACCTATTTAGAGCATGATTGAACTTTAAAGCCCATCTGTTCTGGCACCTTCAATGAAAGGTAATGAAGCTGAATCACTTGAGATTAAATGACTTGTCCAACTTGCAACTAGACTATTTCAGGGTATATCTCCTCTATGTGATAGCAACAGTTGAGGGAAAAATAATACTCAGACAAATTCTTGTAAGAAGTAGGCAAATGTCAGCTCCATTCAAAATTATAAAGAAGTAGAAAGTAACACCATGATCACCACATTCAGAATTCTAGTTCATGCAAGTGACTTACAGATTCTTTCTAAAACAAAAAGAAATCCAATATACTGGTGGTCATTAGGTCATAAGATACATTTTACAAAAATTCACCACAAAAATTAAATTTTTATTCTGTGCATATATATTTCAATTACAAATTATCAAAGCAAAAGGGAAGTTTGTTCTTATAATTGGTGAAAATACTTTACATCATTTTTGCAAAAAAAAAAATAGACTGTTTTTAAAAAGTCATTTTTATATACCAGGATTAAGACCCCAGATTCCCACTTGAGAAACACTGGATGACCAGGTTCTAGATATGTAAAAGCAAAGGCCAAAGACAGGTCACATGTACTGCAATGAAAGACTTGACAGGTGCAAAGGAAAGAGCTATCAGTCCTAATTGGGATTGAAGAGACCTGGAAAGCTTTCATATAGAAAGTGATTTTTAAGCTAAGCTTTGAAAGATGAAACAGTATTAGCAGATCAGCAACATGTTGGAGTGGGACATTTTAGGGGGAGGAAGCATCAAAATAAATATGCAATGGCATTAAGTCACGGCAGCATGTTCAGTGAACTTTTAATGCTTCTGGTTGGTTGATTCTAGGTTCTGGGTAAGAAAACATGAAGGAGGAAGTTGGGAGAGAAGAAGGAGGCAAAGCAGAAAGAGATGAGGTTGTTTTAAAGCTGAAAAACAGATGTAAATAGCTTACTAAGAAATGTCAATCCACTGGAATCAGGGTTACCAGCCATCCTGGCTTGCCTGGACCGAGAGATTTCACAAATACAGGAAATTCAGTGCTAAAATAGGTACATTCCGAGAGAAACCAAGATGGTCAGTTAGTCATTCTAATTGGAATATAAGCAAAAATTTGTTTAGTTGCCATGGATATTGTTGTTTTCTCAAGCCCTGCTGTAATCTGTACTATATTAAATTTTCCTTAATGGTAACTCATATTTCATGGATTTGCTTTCATGTTTGGTAAATGGGATGGACTGAGTTCAATATCTAAAATTGTGTCTTATTGTCAACATGAAGGAAAACACTTAATATGAACTCAAAGTTCTTCTGCTCCTTTCCCCCAGGTAGAGCGGTATGTGGCTCCAGAAATAGAGGAGCATTAGAGATCTTTCTACCAACCTCTCCATTCCTCCTTTTTGGTGGCTAGCTTCTATAGTATATCAAGGCAGAGAGGAGTAGAGAGAGGAAAATAAAAAGCAACTTCTTACTTATTTATCATGTCTAGTTTGAAGTCCTCCACTTGGTGGCCAATTTCATTGTTCATGGACTGCTACTTCTTATCTATGAATTGCCTTCAATGTCAACAAGGAGAGCTTCAAAAGGCAGCAACTGGTCAGTCCACCAGTTTCTATACAATATGCTTACTGCACTTCTTTCTGCTACTCTACATCACCTAAAGTCGCACTAGACCTTGCAAATCACATCACCAGACACCACTCATACTTGCAGATGGTGGCATAGCAAAGTAGTAAAACAACAGGCCTTGGAGTAAGATTGTATGAACTCAAAAGCTGGTTCCCCTAATTAGTAATTGAGTAATTACTTAAAAATCTCTATGAATCAGGTTCCTCTGTGGTAAAATGGAAATATAATAGTGCCTTTTTTGTAGTAATTACTGTAGTCTGAAATTCCATATCAAGTAGACCTAAATATGTAAGAGCTCAAACACAATAACAGTTCATTTTTCATTCACATAGTAATCCAGAGAGGGTCTGAAGTTATATTCTTATTGCGATGATTCAGGAAACTTCTTCCTTCCAACATGTAGTTATATTATCTCCTAGAGGCTTATCCTTGGAATTTCTGTTGGAAAAAGGGGAAACCTCCTGAGTAGAATTCATACCAGTTTCTATAAAGTCCCAGGTGTAACACACAACCCTTCCTCTCGTATTTCATGGACAAGAATTTGGTATAAGACCACACCTAGCTTTAAGGATGGCTGAGGACCAAAATTTATAGAATTTTCAGAGGTCAAATTATATATTTAAAGGCCTTACAAGAATACCTGGCACAGATTAAGTGATCAATAAATAATAGCTATTATTATTATAACTGCGCCTTCGTTGTTCATCTTAAAGTCCTTCTCCCTAGTAACATACACTAGAGGGTGTCAGCTTGGAATCCCAGCAGAACAAATGACACTAAATAGAGAAGAGAAAATGATTTTTCCTTGCTTTATGAATTCTAAAAATAAAAAAGTGAGAAATTTAATATTCATGTAGTCGTACTCTAAAAGTTACTTCAGCATCATTTAAAATGAAATCCTGCTGGTAATCGAAGGAGTCCATGCAAATTATCCTCACCCTTAAGGCAGTGACACTTGCCACTTGCAACCAGTGCAGTCTTAGATTTAAGATCATTTCTTTTGATAGCCATTTATAATTGTTTTCTCCTGGCTGTGCAAGATTAATTGACACTGATCACATCCTCCGACTAGTAATGGTGGTTTGGGATAACACTGCTGGGCTTTCCACCCTTTCTCTTTGACCTTCAACAAAGTTGAAGCCAACTACTCTCAAACTCTTTCATTAATGAGCTGATGTTTCCATTTTGAGTGTATTCCTGCAAACTCATCATGAAACTTCTACCTGACAGTTTTACAAGCCAAGAGACTTCAAATTACTATTCAGCATGGTGTATGCATTCACATATCACCAGGTAGCCACCATTATGGCTTATATTTGATTAATAAAATTATATTCCCAAATAAACAAAACATGTAAGCATGCTAATTGTATTACTTATTAGCTGAACCTAGTAATTATCTCCCCACTGGGCAGCTCCCTATTTTATTTTAAGAATTTTCACATGACAGAAAATAATCCCTTGCAAAATTACCAGGCACTATATAATAGCTACAAAGCTAAATCCACACAATCCACTTTAGCCCTCTTCTTGATTCTAAATTTTTTCAGACAGGCAAGGTGCTGAATGAAGCCTTTTTTCTGAGTTCTTTATTTTTATATGATTTTTTAAAAGTCCAGAATAGATATGGTATTTTTCAAGAGCCACACAAGTTAGAACTTTAGCTTCCTTCACTGAAGAGATTCTTCACTTCTTATTTTTTTCATATAAAAATTCCTTTACTAGTTAAGAATTTATCATGTCTGGTGTTCTTTGGAAAGATTTACTTTCTAATGATGTGTTATTTTCTGTCTATCAAAGCTGTGTATAATTATTAAAACTGCTGTCATTGAATATTCTAGATATTGGAAACTCAGAAAAGATGAATTATTATTTATTCAAAAGTTTCATCAGGCCCATACAAAGCATCAAACTTTCCACTGGATTCTGAAATTACTGTGTGATGGTAGATAGGAAAAGTCTCTAGAGCTTACAGAGAAGACAGACTGGTAGGAATAGTATTTAATCTTCAAACTAAAGAAAGAGCATGATTTAGCTAGGAAAAGAGAGTCCCAAGAATATTCCAGATAAAAGAAATATTGTGTACAAATGTTGCAGTGGCCCAAAGATTTTGTTGTCTTAATAAAATGGGATGTTGGTGAAAACAGAAACATATATATATATAATGGAATAGGATAGAGTCCAGACATAAAATCACACATAGTCAATTTATTTTTGACAAAGGTGCAAAGACAATTCAATGGAAAAAGAATAGTGTTGTCAACAAATATTAATACAAAAATGCAAAATATTGAAATCCAACCTGTACCTCACATCTTATACAATAAACTCAGAATCAGTCATAGAGAAAAATGAAAAACTTTAGGGGTAAAATTATTGAAAATAAATTGTGGGAGAGAGTCTTCACAATCTTGTGTTAGGTAAAAAGATTTTAGTATTGAGTGCACAAGCCATAAAAGAAAAATAGATAACTTGGACTTTATCAAAATTTTTAAAATTTGTTCTGCAAGACATTATTAAGAGACTGGAAAGATGATCTGCAGACTGCTACAAAATATTTGCAAATTACATTTCTGTCAAAG
>PVIY010030220.1:0-31178 GCA_004026745.1 Myrmecophaga tridactyla
CTCCCCTGGCCTCTCTCCTCACCACCCTCAGATGTCTGGACTCTCAAAGAGCCCTAGCCCCCTTTCTCAGCCTCCTTGGGGTTCCTGCCCTGCCCTTCCAACTTCACCCTCAAGCCCATGTGGCTTTGTTGACAACCAGCAAATCCACCTGCTCTGGGCCCCTCATGGCTGCCCACTGGCACCACTCAGGGTGGTAACAAGGATGGAGGGGTTTGTCTTGTACAAAAAGGAGCACACTTCCTTAGGTTGCCTTGTTCATCACCCCAGCTGCCCTTATTTATAGAGGAGAAAATTGAGGCTCATATAGGAGAGGGAACTTGCTCAAAGTCAGCTAAATAGTAAGTGGCAGAGCTGGGGTTTGAAGTAGGTTCAATGCCAAAAGCCACCCTTTGCCTGGAAAGCCTCACATTGACTTTCAGCTCAAAGGCAGCCTATGGCTTTCCATTTCCCACCATTGGTCTCTTTGTGCTTTTCTTTGTGGGGGCCTATCTGACCCCCAGAGCAGACCCATCTGGGAGAGCCAGTAGTACTCCCACTGGACAGAAGGGAAACTAAGGCCCAGAGACAGGAAGTGCCCACCCTAGTCTGGCCCTACCGCCCTGGCTTAAGCCCCATTCCTTACCACCCCACTGTCCCAGACCTTCCGGTCTTCTTTTACAGTTAACTTTTTATTTTGAAATAAGGCTAGATACACAGGCAGTTGCAAAAAGTTGTACAGGGAGGTCTTGTTCACCCTCCCCCCAGTACCCCCCAGTAATACCATCTTTATATATATATATGTCAATCATATTACACAGAAAGACTTTGCATAGACAAGAAACTTTTATTATTTGTTTTTTTATTGTGAAAATAACAAGTACAAAAAAGCAATAAATTTCAAAGCACACCAGAACAAATAGTTTTAGAACAGATTTCAGAGTTTGATATGGGTTATATTTCTGCAATTTTAGGTTTTTCCTTCTAGCTACAGGAGACTGAAGTATCAGTATAATGATTCAGCAGTTGTACTCATTTGTTAAATCCTATTTTGCTGTTATAACTCCACCTTCTCCTTTGATCTTTCTCCCAATATTTAGGGTTATTTGGGCTATGCCAATTCTAAATTCTTTCACATTGGAAAAGGTTGTCAATAATATGGGATGGGGGATGGAACTAGTTGATGTTCTGGAGAGGCTGACCCCTCTGGGTTTCAGGACTTATCTGGCCTAGGAACCCATCTGGAAGTTGGAGATACCATCTTACATAACTGTTGTACAGTGGCAAAACCAACTCTGGCCTGCTTTTGTTGCTCAAATATTTCCTGTCCATCTTCATCACCAAAATATTGCCCAATTTGTGCTGTCTGCCAGATATACTCTTCCCACCTCCACCTGCCTTTCTTGCCTAGATAATTTAATTATCCTTCAATTCTTAGTTGAAACAACATTTGGCGGGGAGCCTTCCCTAACAATCCCCATGCTCAGGTGGGTCACATCCCTTTATCCCCCTATTGTAACACCATAGCACCCTAACCCACTCTCTCACTGCACTTCACCCAATTTGCATCTCTTTTGGTGATTCATGTCTGTCTCCCCATTAAACTCAGGGTTTTGCTTCATGTGAGCAGGACTTATTTGTTTCTACTCACCATTGTGTCTTCAGGGCCTGGCATATAGTTCTGGGCACAGAGTTAGTGCTCGGTAAATATTTATTGGATGGGTGGATCCAAGTAACAGGGTCTCACAAAATCAGAGCCAGGATTAGAACCCAGAGCTCATGCCTCCTAGCTTTAGCTCTGTCGGCCATACCCTGCCATCTTTGCCCAGTCCAGTTGGGTTGCTCAAGAGAGAAGGAATTATGTCTTCTATCCTCCAGGGTATCATCTAGCTTTGAGTGGAGAGAGGGGTAGGCAGGGGAAGAAATGACTTCTATTGCCATATCTGCCTCTGCAAGCCCAGTCTAGGGGGTGCCAGGCTTAATGGGGACCACATGATGTAGGGCAGGATCAAAGGGGATAACATAATTAGTGCATCCTTAATCAGGACCATCCTTGTCCTCGAGAAACCCACTGTGGGAAATGCTGCAGCAGATGTCCAGGCCTCCCAGGACTTGCAGGAGGTCTTGGCTCCTGCTGAGTGAAATCCCAGATCCCCACCCACCCCCATCACTTCCCTGGGTGATGCAGCCAGCAGGGACTCTGTAGACCTTGGGAAAGTCTTTGGACCTCTGGAAGGCCCTCTGCTTCCCATAGAGTCCCCCTACAGGCATGACCCCCCCCTTGAATTGCTGTCTCCATCACAGGGTGATCGGGGTGTGATGGGACCCCCAGGTGCACCAGGACCCAAGGGGTCAATGGTAAGGATTAAGTATGCTGCCTCCTGCTCTTTTCTGTCACAGCCCTGATCTCTCCCACCTGCCTCCACATGCCACAGGTGCTTAGGATGACCTGCTCCTTCACCTGGGAAGCTGGACTGCTGTCCTCATGGCCTGGGGTGGACTGAAGGAGGAAGAGCACGTTCAATGGCTGATTCCTCCTTTTAATTCTCTCTCTTGGTAGGGTCACCCTGGAATGCCAGGTGGTGTTGGGACCCCCGGAGAGCCTGGACCCCTGATAAGCAAAAGTCCCTGGTGGTCCTTGATCCCACACCCACTGTCCCATAGGAGTAAGCATTCCAGAACTCAGAGTCAGACAGACCTGAGTTCAAGTCCCAAATCTACCTCTTCCTGGCTGTCTTGCCCAGAGCAGGGTATTTCTAAGCTGAATTTCACTCATCTGAAAAATAGGGAAAGTAATCATGCTTATGACAGTGTGGTCATGTAGGTTAAATGAAACAGGTTAATGTTCATTATGTAGTGGTGTTCATTTCACAGGAGCAGCTTGGTCATTAGCACTATTATTGCTTTCATTCATTCATTCACTCAGTACACAAAGACTAACTAATATGTGCCTGGGGCAGCTCTGGGAGCGGGGTATGCAATGGTGCACAAGGCAGAGAACAATCCCTGCTCTCTTGGAGCTTATATCCTGCAGTGGGGAGAGAGGACCCAGTACATAAGTGTTGCCTGCAAAGGAGAAAGCAGAAGGAAGCTGGGCATGCTAGAGACAAATGGGGCTGAAGGAAAGAGCCAAGGGGCAGTGGGGGTCCTGGTCTTCTTGTGGTGATAGAGGAAACAAGGATATTTCTGAAGATCTCCAGGCAGAGGGATAGGTAAAGCTGGGAGGGTTGAGGGAGCAGCCAGGAGGCCCCAGATTCTCAGGCCCCTTTCCTTGCTCCCAAGTGTGAGGTGGAGGGTAGAGAGAGACTGCTCTTACCTGGAGCAGGTGGAGCATAGGGTGCCTCTGCTTCTGCTAATGAAGGGTAGAGACTAGGGCTGAGAGCTAGAGAGCTCACTCAAAGGGAATGGAGGGGTGGGCTTCAGGTGGGGTGCGAGGAAAGGAGCACAGGTCCCTGGCAGGGCTGAGAGAGATGGGGACCACTGACCATTTGAAACCTAGGGAGCTTGTATAGTCCCATTCTTGGTGCCAATTCTTCAAACTTCCTCAGGCACCTACTGTGTGCTGGGCCTAGGCTTGGCCCCAGAGGTTAGAAATAGATCCTGATCTTGAGATTCTCCTTGTCTAGTGCAGGTATCAGGCATAAACATTCTCTCACCCATTGACACACCTTAATGACCACTGGCTGTGCCCAGGAAGTCTGGACATGAGAACAATCATTCAAAGAAGGAGACGCTAAGCACCAGGAGGGCTGACAAGCATCCCTGCTGTGGGTGTCTCTCTACGCCCCCAGCAGTGATAAGTGGAAAGTTCTCACAGTGCAGAGCTGGGACCAGAAACCAGCTCACTGGGCTCCCAGTGACATGGGCTTTCCCATGTTCATGAGGCAGAGGAAAAGGCATGACTAACATGGGGCTGCTGGGGCAGGAAGGTGGAGAGGAGACTCTGGGTGAGACAGGATGCAGGAGTTTCTGGCCAGTGGGGCCAGCATGGCAGGCCACTGCCAGCCCACCCAGTCCAAAAACTGGTGTCCAGCACCTCTCCCCAGAGTCTGCAGGAACCTACATTTCAGTACCTGGGGCCCAGTTGGTATTTCTAGAGCCAGAGTGATTGAAGCCTGTTTTGGTTTGCTAAAGCTGCCAGAACACAATATACCAGAAATGGGTTGTCTTTTTCAATGGGGATTTACAAATGAACAGATTTAAGGCCATGAAAATGTCCATATTAAGGCATGAAGAGGATGATACCTTCTCTGAGAAAAGGCCACTGGCATCCAGGGCTCCTCTGTCACATGGGAAGCACATGGTGAGTTCTGCTGGTCCTTTTCTGTGTTCTGGTTTCAGTGGCTTTCTCTTTTAGCTCCTATGTGTCCTTGCTGTTTTTCTCGGGTTCTTTCTCTCTGATCTCTCAGTACTTTTTAATGTCTTTTATCCTCTTCACAAAGGACTCCAGTAAAGGATTAAGACCCATCTTGATTGGGCTGGGTCACATCTCAATTGTAGTAACCTAACCAAAAGTTTCCATCCACAAAGGTTCTACCCCCATCAGAATGGATTAAAGGAACATGGTCTTTTCAGGGGTACATTACAGGTTCAAACCAGTGCAAAGCCAATCAGTCTGGGGTTCCAGAACAGGGCCGAGGCCTGCTACAGGGATGCCTGGGGTCCATCATCAAACTCTAGCTCCTGTGCCCAGTGCTTGACCTCCCTAGGTCTCAGTCTCCCCATCTGTCCAGCGGGCGATGGAAGAACTGGAAAGGAGTGGCTAGAGCAAAATGGAAGGCCAGCAGGAGATGGGAAAAATGCAGGTGGAGATGTTCAGGCCAGCACAGAGGAAAGGGCAGCCCTCCTCTGTCCCTTACCTAATAAACCCTGCCATGGTTCACCACTTCCCCAGTCCTCAATCATGAGGTGTTTCATCTAAATATAAACATCTCAGTCTGATAGTCCCCAGCCCAGCTGAGAAGATCCATAGACCTGCTTTCCTGGCTCCTACCTTGTGGCCTTGAGAGAGCTCTTCTCAGATGGCCTCAGTGCTTCCATCTGTTCAGTGGGTTAGCTCTGACTTGATGGAATCAGATCGCCACCTACTGCTTTCTAGAATGGAAGCAGGAGTGCCGGAGGTCCAGAAAACCGACATCAGAATCAGGCATGTGGGTTCAAATCCTGATGCCTCTACTTACTGGCTATTTGATTTCTGGTAATGTCCATAGCTTCTCTGAGCCTCAGTTTCCTTTTCTTTAAGTTAGCACCATAACCATCTTCATGATGAGATTGTTGTGAGAAAGAAATGATAGTGTCCATGATGTAAAGCTTGGCAAGCTGTATATAATTGCTTATTGAGTGGTAATAGTAATGGTACCCATTACTATTTGTTAGATATACTAGATATGCTCGTTACTTATTTTTAATGGGACTCAAAGTGACATTTCTGATGATTCTGTTCATGTCACTGGCATTTTCCCACTTTTCCTATGACTTTAGTGTCCATGTCCTCCCACAGTCTACAGAGGTCAGCCGAGATTATTGTTCCCTTGATTGTGGGAAGGGGAGGGCTCAGGCTTTGGGGCCTGCCTGGGGCCACCTGATAGCCAGAGCTGGGTCTGGTGTTGGAGTTCTCACCTTCTCCCTCTTTGAGATAGCCAAAAGCTACCTTTTACTGAGAAACTTCCAGGTCATTTACTTCTTCTAGCAACTCTAGGAGGGAGGCACTCAGCTCATCCCCATTTTACAGATGATGAAACTGAGGCCCAAAGAGTTTAGGTAGCTCATCTGCAGTCACACAGCTAGTAAGCAGCAGGGCTGGGATTTGAACCCAGGTTCCCTGGCACTACTTCCTGTTCTTTTAATAAAGTCAGAGCTGCCTTTTTATTGGCCTAAGCCAGGGTCCACACCCTGCTGGGCTCAACTGAAGAAAGGTCTGGCTGGGACCCAGCCTCTCACATTGTCCTGTAGCCAGGGGTCTTCTGCTGGGTGGCAGGGGCTATGTCTGCACCTCTCAAGGCTGTGGGAAGAGGGAAATGAGAGCAGCAAGAAATTTTTCCAAGAAGCCAATGGTGCTGAGCCTCTCCCTGGTACTCAGCAGGAGGCAGGGCTGTGTCTTCCTTGGCAGAGGAGCAGCCCAGTCTGAGACTGATGCTGAGCTGGGAGTGGCCCACAGCCATCCCGGGATCCTGGCTCTTTTGGGTGGGATGGACATGCTGTTCCATGTCCACAGCTGGGCCTAGAGCAGAGGCAGCAAGGAGTCTGTTTCTTCCCTTTGCCACTGTCTCTCCCTCTCTACCCCTCATCTGTCCTCTTCATCTTTTCATGAGTTTGTTGATTCAACTGATTCCTAAATATTGGCCATTTGCCTGTGCTGGGCCAGGTGTGGAGAATTCAGAGAAGAACAAGCCAGCCCTTTTAAAACTTTCCTTCTCTCTCTGTCCCCACCAGCCCCCCTTGCTCCTGGTTTTGTCATTCTTTGATCGAACCTTGATACCAGGACAACTTCTCTGGGCAATGTCTGTTCCCTTTTCTTTGTCTCCTGCTCCCACTTCTCTGCCTGACTCCCCTTCCCTCCCTATCCTTTATTGCCTCCCACCCCACCATGTGTGCCTCCCCCTCTGCTCCCCAGGCTCTCTCAGGTTGTGTTCTGGGTTCTCCCCCCTCTGCCCCCAGGGCTTTTTCTGCCCTGGTCAGGGCTTTCTGGATACCTTTAAGGTTAGATATAGGGTGAGAGTGGGTGTGTGGCAGATACTTGTGTCACTGTATTATCCTTGCTGATGGGAGAGAGACAGGGAAGTGGGAATTGGAGGTGACTTTCTGTCAGGCATGTAATTGATGTTGACTTTGAAATGAAAAAGGGAATGGTTCACCCAGGGAGACTTCTCCCCACCACCTGAATTCCCAAGAAAAGCTGAGGCTCACCCCATCTACCCCTGTGCATTGGGGCAGCACACCCAGTGCTTCCTCTAGTACCCAGGGGTTGTGGCTTGAGAGGTTCTTTTCCTGCTGGTCTAAGTGACACATCCTCCCACCTAGAGGATGCTGAGGCTGAGGCAGGACAACCCCTTCAGACATTTCCCCCCAAGCTCCCAGCCCCAGCATCGTGCTCAATTCCTCAAAAGGGACTTCTCCAAGACTTTCTTCTCCCCATAGGGTCCTCCAGGATCTCAAGGCCCACCAGGCATGAGGGGAACAAAGGGACTTCAGGTAAGTCAAGCCCTGCCCCAGGGTTGGAACTGGCAGGGGCACCCTTGGAATGGGGCTGCCTGCTGCAGGCCACCCCCTGGTCCATGCACCCAGCTGCATGGTCTGTGGCTTTCACAGTGCCAGGCAATGGCTCATCTGTGCCTGGTTCTGAGACTGGGCACCCCCCCACCCCCATCTTTGAAGCCATTTCTCACACTAAGCCTTGCCATCCAACAGACACAGATGGATTTTCTGGTATGAGAGCTTTGTTCATTTGTTCATTCATTCATCCATTCAACTACCATATATTTAGCACCTACTATGTGCCATACACCATTGTAAGCACTGTAGATATCAAGGAGAATGGGACAGACAGACACCTTAGTAGATAATACAGTACAGCACTGTCAGTAATGCTGACATGATGGAAGCACAGGCAGCTTGGGAGCCCAGAGGAGACACCTCACCTCAGGGCCACGTTCAGAAAATGGCAATGCTTAAGCTGATGCCAGATTCCAGGCAGAGGAACTTGCAGGGAATATGTCCTAAGCTGAGAGAAGGTGTATATGTTTAGGGGTCTGTTCCTCAGAGGGACAAAGGACAGGGGCTTAGCAAACACCAAGTCAGGCAGGGCCTTGCAAGCTATGGCAAGCCTATGGGCTATGTTACTAGAGTAGTGGGGAGCCACAGAGGGCTTTAAGCAAGGGCTGGCCTAGCACAGTGGCTAGAGGTGATATATGTGGCAGCCATTGTCCCTCCACATGCATTAGCTCATTTAATCCTCAACACTGCCCTGTAATGTTGGTGATATTTATGTTCTTAGCTATGTAAAGACAAAGGAAGAAATGAGTGCACAGAGAGGTTAAGTCACTTGCCTCAGGTTTACAGCTAGAAAGTGGCCAGCCTGGGATTTGAACCCAGGGAATTCTGGATGTTTTGCATACTGAGTCCAGCCTTACTTGTAGTCATGCAGAAAAGGCTGATGTAGTGGTTTCCTGCCCCTGACAAGGGGTACAGGTGCCACACCATGCAGCCTTGGTATAAGGAGGAAATCAGATGGGGCAGGTGGAGCAGGCAGCCTCGGCCCGATATCCAAGCTCCATATTTGGGATCTGTGATCATTATTTTCCACTGGCTGAATTTCAAGTGGTGTTATATCTTCCCCTGAACCAGATGGCCCAAGGAGCCGGCAAGGGTGAGGGGCTATTAAAAGGCATTCCTCAGGCCTGGTGGGGCCCTTTCCTGTGCCCATGTCCCCTGTGTCCTCGGGAGTGGGCTGAGGCCCATGGATGGGTAGCTGGGATCCCCCTGAACTTGTGTACATTCCCTCCTGCCCCAGAGAGTTGCATTAGCACCAGCCCCCAGCCCAGATGCTAGGCTCAGGCCTCCCTCAGCTCTTGGGGCTCCCCCTACCCCATTCCCCACCCCTTCCTCATGGTGGCTTGAGGAACGTATCTCCTGCTTGAAGAAGCCCAGGTTCCCAGCCACTTCAAGGTCTCCAGGGCCAGGGGGCAAGCTTCAGAAACTTGATCTCCTGCCCCTGCAGGATTCAGCAGAAGTGCAACACCCCAGAACCCCCCAAAACAGATTATCCCTGGTCACTTCATAGATGAGGTCACTGAGGGCAGGGGGCTGGAGAAGCATCCATTGTGCCTGTGAAAGCTCAGTCTGGACAAGTCTCCATGTAGCTCCTGGCCTACCTGTGACCTGGGCAAGGCCTTGCAGCATTAGGGGCTTCAGTTTCTCTGCATGAGGAAGGTCCTGCCTGCTCCTCTGCCTATTCATGAGGTGGCCCCTGCTACCCATCCCATTTCCCCAATCCCTCCCTGGGAAAAATGAGTGCTAAGAGGTTGAAGCCAGGGGCTGGGTGGGACCACAGACCCTTAGACCCTGGTGGGACTGCCAGCTAGAGCTGGAGCTCAGCAGCCCCAATGGAAGGTCCATGGATTCTGGGGCCACACAGGCCCGAGGGCAAGTCCTAGCCTCTTGAGTTACCAGCTCAGATTAGTTTGTTGACCTCTGAGACTGTCCCCTGTCTGTTCGGTGGTTGACCTTAATTCCTCCATCTGGGGGAGCCACAAGGATTTGGGGATTGAAATGCTTGAAACTCACCTCAGCAGAACTGGCCCTGAATCCCAGTTCCTCCCCTTTGACCTCAGGCACCTGTCTTCCCCTGTCTAAACCTCTGGTTCTCCCTCTGAAATGGGTCAGTAACAACTGATCTCATCATGGTCGTGGGGATTAAATCACTGAACAAGTGCTTTTCATGCAGTAGGTGCTGTGTACATGTTCATTCCCTCTCATTCATCTAGCTCTTTGCTACAAAATTTACTGTCCTGGGTAGGAACTCAAGTTTGGCTGAATCTTCCCTGCCAAGCCTGACTGATAGGGAGCCCCAGCCATGATTGCAAACATCTTTCTAGGGGAGCAGATTCAATAGGGCAGGCATGTGGCTTTGATTGAGACCCAGGCCTTCCTCCAGAGGGGCAGGCCAGCCCATGTTCACTGGAAAAGGAGGGGGCAGTCCTGGGGGATGCCCAGTGTGAATGTCAACTGGCCAAAGCAAGGATTAGTGTCAAAGGCTCCCTCACTCCTTACCCTGCCATGCAGCTGGGGAGAGATGGTGGCTGGTAGTCCCACTGCTTCCGTTTCCCTCCAGACATGAAAGATTAGTCCTATTGTCCTTCCAAGCTAGACCATGGCCTCTCCATGAGCTCTCGGGTGTTCCCAGGTAACAGGGACCTTAGAGGTTGTATTCTCCAATGTCCTGCAACTCCCAGCAACCTTCCTTGTCTGCTCTAGGCCCTGAGTTGCTTACACCCACTGACAGGCTATTCACTTCCATACTGATAAACAGTGTCAGTAGTGGTGTGAAGAAAAACAACAGGCTTCCTACAAACTTGGACTCAAATTCTGGCCCCTCCACTTATCAGCTGTGTGGCCATGGACAAGTTCACTTGTATCCTGAGCCTTTTTCCTCATTGACAAAATGAAGACAATTGTTTTCACAATTATTGCTCACATGACCTTTCTCCCACAATGGCTTTCATTTATAAGATAAACAAGATGCTGTGAGATTTTGGGCTGAGTTCTCAAAGCTTCTATGCCTTGCTCTTCTTCCAGAGCTGTGACTCTCCAGGAAAGTTTATACCTCTGCTAAGGCAGTAGAGACAGAGCCAGGGCCATGAGGCATCTCTCAGGATAGCAGGGCTGCCTGCCCATCAGCTTAGACTCTGCCCCAGTCCCCATGACCATGACAGACCCACCACTATCCAGCTCCATCTCAGCCAGGCCTGTGTCCATGGTCTGACAGTGTCCCAGCTGAAAGGACACAGGTACTTAATTCAGTCAGAGACTGAGGCCCAAAGGGGGAATGTGGCTTTCCCAAGGTCACACAGCAAGTTTCTGGCAGCACCAGGACTTGCACCCCAGCGTTCAAATGACCATTAGGATTGGCATGTTTGAGTGTTGAAACTCATCTTGAACCTACCAATTCCACAAAGCATATTAGAAGCTGCCTATTCTGAGGAAGGGACTAATATCAGATTTGCCAAGCCAATCCTCTGTATCCCTGGGGAGCCTGCAGCCTCCCCTGACAGAACAAGGCAGAACAAGAACCAGCCATTATTAGGCACTAACTGTATGCCAGGTACCGTCCGAGCTGCCCACTTTTTGTGCATTTGAGTTTGTGACTTTGTCTTTCCATTTCAGAGATGAGATAACTGAGGCACCAACTATCTCCTGAGCATCCACAGGTGTGCCTAGTGCTGGCCCCTCGGTGGATCCTGCCCTCAGCCTGGAAGCACTTAGAAGAAAGGCTCCAGGCTGAACCACTGGCCTCAGTCCAGGGTCCCTTGGCTCATTCAGTAAATGAGGCACTATTTAAGGCTGTGGTGGGTAATTGAAGTTCTGAGAGTCCCAGGTAGCTAATAAGTAGAATTTTCACTTTTTTTCCCATCCAGTTACTAATTGAAATATCCCATATTCAATTTAAATAGAAAATTTCATTGTTCCATTTTTAAATGGCTTTTTTTCTTGAGTCATTTCCTCATACTGCATTGTGACCCTCACATGCCCAGGGTCTTCCCCAGACCCCTAGCCCATGGGAGGGCTGCATGGAGCCCCAGGCTCCCAGGCTGAGGTGGGCCAGCCTCTCTCACATGACCCTCTTTGTCTCCTCAATATGGTCTCTGCTGAGTACTCACAACCAACACCCCACTCTTCTCTGCAGGGCCTTTTCCAGGCCACCCACCCTAATGTGCCCCTGCGGGGGTCTCTTGAAGGACCATGGGGGCAGTAGGTGGACCCCAGGGTGGGGTGGGGCACTGACTGCTAGTGTGCTAAGTGACCTGGAACAAGTCACTGCCCTCGGCTGGGCCTCAGTGTTCCCATCTGTGCAGTGGGGTGGGGACGGGATCCACCTGCCGGGGCATCCTCCCCAGGCTCCAGCCTCCAGGGAATGGCTGCCCAACTCCTGCTCCTGGCCCTTGGCATGCCCCTTCTCACATCAGCTCCTCTGGGGTGAGCTGGGCCACGCTTCTGGCCACATCGAGACCCTCCCCAGGTCCTTCTCTGTGAGGTCCCCCCAAGGGCTGTGGCCCACACATCTGCTCCAACACCCGTGCTCTGGGAGGAGCCTCTGCAGCAGAGTCTGGAGACCTGGCTGTGGAGAACTGGATAGGTGCCTCTTGGCTCGGGCTCTCAGTTTCCGTGCCTGTGAAATGGGTTGGCTGGCCAACACCTGGGGCACCTGTGGGCAGGATTGGGCAGGCTCTGGCCTCCTCCTACAGTGCAGGGCCTCCCCTGAGTCCACCCGGGCCATGTCCTCTGCAGAGTTATCTCAGCAGGCCCAGGGTGACCCACCTCAGGGTGGGGGCTGCCAGGAAGTGGAGAAGGAGGCAGCCCCAGGGGGCCCCCTTATGCCCACTGTGCTAACCCTTTCTTCTATTCCAAGGTCCCTGAGGACCAGATGGAACAGCTGGGGAGCCCGGGTCCAGGGGCCTCAAGGTACTGACCCCCATGGCCTGCCCTGCCTTCCACCGCAGCCTCCAGGAACTTAGCACCCTAGGGCCACACCTGCCTCAGCCCCGGGGCTCTCCAGGGTGGCAGGGGTCCTGCAAGGCCTCGGGGCCAGGTCCTGAGAGTTCTCCCTCCACTCCTGGCCCCCTGGCAGGCAAAGAGCATGGGGATGGGGAGAAAGAGTGCAGAGAATGAGAGCGAGAGTGAAAGTGATGTGAGAGCAAGAACAGAAGTGAGAGTGATGGGAATCCCGTGGGACCCCTTATCCCTTCCCCAGAACCCCTGAGTGCAGAGATGGACTTTGGCAGCCTCAGCAAGGCTGGAGTCCTTAATTCTCACCACTGCCCTTTGTGATTTTCCACATGCATGGTGGGGAGAGGGCTGGACGCTGTGACCCAGGGCATCCTGTCATCTCCCCAGGGGGTGGGGGTGGGATAGGGTCCCTTCCCTGGGTAAGGTCCATTCTCACACCTTCCTGCCCTTCATGTGCTCTGCTGTCTGCAGAGTCCTGTAGGACCCCAGGGAAGGCCTGGCCAGCCTGGGCAGCAGGTATGTCCCCAAGTCCCCTCTAGTTTGCTGCTTGGTAATCTGTGTCTCTTACAGCCTTCCATGATTTTGGCCTCTAACAACCCCCAATATGCTTCCAGGGCACAGTCAGTGAGCAAGGGGACATGGGCTCCTGAGGCTTTCTTGTAAGTACCTCAGTTTTTGGAATTCTCTTCATGGGGCTTTGGGGAGCATCACGGTCACTTTACTCAGGCTCCCAGAGGCTCTAGTTGTCCCCCCGGCCGCACCTTGGCTGCCCGCCCCCTCTGGGTCTCAGGCTCCCCTGCTATCAGCCTGGGGCAGGGAGAGCAGAGGTAAGACCTGAGTACCCTACAGTGGGTTTGACTGGGGCCAGTGGGACAGGCAGTGCAGAAAGCCACAGAAGGACTGTAGTCACCTTTGTCTTGCCTCTGCAGGGCATCCAGTGTCCCTCGGGCCTCCCAGGTACCAAGGGCCTCCCAGGAAAATGGGTAAAGGCTCTCCCCCTCCCTTCTTTGCATCTTTGCCCCTGGCAGGCTGGTTGCAAAAAGGCCATCCATCAGGGGGAATGGACCAGATGGTGAGACAAGGAAAGGAGTTGGAGAGGGACAGTGCAGGGTCTCCCCTACCCTGATGGGCAGGTTTCTGAGGGCGGCAAGGGCACTGCACAGGGAGCTCACCAGAGGGCTAGCTGATTTGAGTTTAAGCTCTGCCTGCCTTCCAGGCTCTGTTTTCTCTCCAGCAAAATGGGGATAATTGCCTCTTCTTTGCCATTTTGTCATGAAGATTAGATGAGAAAACATACATAGAGAGAGTAGCACAGTGTGAGAGACAGAGGGAACAGTGTATGTCAAGTCTTTAAGGGATGGAGGGAAGGAGGATGAGAATGAGCTAAGGAGCTGATAGGGAAATAAAAAGATTTGAGTATGGCTGGAGTGGAGAGAGCAATGCAGCAGAGAAGACAGGAGAAGGGTGCAAGGACCCATGGAAAGCCATGGAGATAGGTTGCTTTTTATCTCAAGGATAATGCGGAGCCATTGAGTGTTCAAAACAGAGGAGGTGGCCTGACCAGCTTGCACTGCAGCAGACCACCTTGTGAAGGATAAATCTGAGAGGGAGCACCCAGGTCTCTGGGAGGCATGTGAGAGGCTGCAGAGGCAGGCAGGGCTGGGCTGGTGGTGCTGGAGGTGGGGAGGAGGAGAGGGAGTCTTGACAGACTGTGGAGGAGATGTCCCTGACAGGGCAGGTGGAGGAGAGAATCCCATCCGCTGGGGCCACTGCTTCATCCACACATCCTGAGGTCTGAGGAGCCACTTCTTTCCTTTGGATTTGACCTGGTGGGGGGGAGCTGTCTGGAGGGGCATAGCTGTGGAAAGGCAATCCAGGCACAGGGAATAGCGAGCAAGGTTCAGGACTGGAAGGTTTCTGACCAGGGAAGGGCCTGTAGGGGAGTGTGCAGAATGGACTGGATGGCATCAGATGGAGGCGAGTGGGGAGAGGGAGCTGCAGACACCACAACGCTTAGTGTGCTAGGAGAGGGAGCCCTGGGCAATGTGAGCCCTCTCCCTCTTCCGTCCCTCCAGGCTGGCTTCTCCCAACTTACTGTGTGTCTGTCTATCTGTCTTCTAGGGTGCCCAGGGCCCCCAGGGCCCAATCAGCCCTCCAGGAGAGTTGGGAGCCAAGGTGAGAGCCAAGGAGCCCTTGCTAGTCCTGTGCTGCTGCTGCTGCTGGGTCCCCAGCCCTCCTCAGGGCTCTCTTTTTGCCATTTCCTGTCCTGGCTGGGGAGGGGGTCCTGTCCTGTGGATGCAGAGAAGGACAGTAGATCCACCCTGATGACATAGGGCAAGGAGCTGGGCTGCCTGGTCCCAGGGGGCATTGGATGTAATGCAGCAGAGCCAAAACACTCAGGAGGGTGGCACTGCCTGTTTTTGGCACCATGGAAAGCAGTATGTCCCCTCACTTCCCCCAACTCTGCTCACCATACAGACACACACACTCTGTCTGCTAGGATTTCACCCGAGCACAGAGGTCTGACCTTGGAATGGGGCCTCAGACACCGCTGACTGATCCACAGGAGAATGCTGAGCCCACGGGGGAGATGGAGTTGCACTAGGGCTGCAGCCATGCCCTGTGGTAACTCAGGTCCCTTCCCACCCTCACCATCTCAGTCCGGCTGCAGAGGGAAGGGCTGGAAGCTCTCAGCCCTGAGCACTGCATGTGTTGGCCTCCTCCCCATCATTATGTGAATCATGAAACTTTCCTCCCAGTCCTTGCCAAGGGGCTCCTAATGTGGTGGCCCCCTTGTCCCAGCTCCAAGCTCTGGGGGCCTGAGGCCTGCTTCTAGCTCTCTTTCTCTCCTGCTGGGTGACCTGAGGCACATTTCTTCCCCTCTCTGGGCCTGTTATCCTCTTACTTACTGCCAAACATCAGCCCTCTCTCCAAGAGTGACTTGTGCTAGTCTCTTGCAGGGGCCACCCAGTGCAGTGGGAGAACCGGGCCTTCCTGGGTAAGCGGGCACAAAGGTAAGCTGGGATGAAAGAGGAGAAAAATGACTTGTTGAAACCAGCTCCCAGCTGGTGACTCTGTCCTCCCCACAGAAGAGAAACAGGTCTTTTTGTGCCTGGGATAACGGGTTCTCTGTGCTCCTGGCAGGGAATCAGGGCCTGCCAGTGGCCATAGTGAGTGCTCAGCCAGCACATAGCCCCCACCCCTGCCCCCTGCTCAGCAATATTTTCTCTGGCACTGCCTCTCCCTCCACACTAAGGCAGTCTGCCTTCTGCCTTGGTGATACCATCTGCATTTCAGCACCAGTACCCCTCATTAGGTGCCAGGAAACAGGTACCTATTGATACCTGGGCTCCAGGAAGAGCCCTTCCCTTTTCTGCTGTTGGAAGTAGACACTGCTCCCCATCCAGACCCCAGGAGCTCATGAGTGATGCTGGTCCAAGGGCGCTGTTGAGGGAGGGTGCAGGGGAGCCAGTCAGGGGCTGTGGCACATGCAGCACATCACCCCCTTCTGTGCCTGAGCTTCCCTGCCATTCAGAGAGGGACTTGGCTTAGTCCCAGAATCCTCTGCTGAGACAAAAGTGAAAGAAACCACTCCATGTATAAAATAGATGTAAGTGGGGTTATTCCCAATGTCGCAGGACTTGGAGCTCAGTGCCCACCTCCACCTTGTTCCCGCAGACACCAGCAGGAGGCAGGGCTTGGAGATCCCTACGGAGTTGTTTAAAGTAAATGTGTAATATAGAAAAAGATACTTAAAACCATTCCATGTGTTAACTGTAATGACAGCAATGCTGATGATAAGGAGGAGGAAGATGTTGATGAAATTGATGCAGTGATGTGATGTTGATGTTGAAGGTGATGATGATGATGTTGGAGGTGTTGATGATGATGGTGTTGACGGCCCTGATGATCCTTCTGCTCTGGCATGGGAGAAGGACATGGCTAGGACTGACTGGGAATGGAGCTGTGGTTGAGGTTTTGTAATAAAATTGGAAAGAGGTGGTGAGGGCTGGCTGTGGCCCCATCCAGATGGATTTGTATTGGTTTCTCCTAGGGTGACTTTGGACTGCTGGGCATCCCTGGTGAGCAGGGCCTCACTGGGCAGTGGGTAAGTTGAAGCAAAATCGTTCTCCCTGGAAAACTCTTGAACTGTCTCACCCAGTGTTTGGAGTAGTAGGATGGGGCTCTGAATCTCAGTTTTCTCAGCTGCAGAAGGAGATCATGCACTTCTACAACCTCAACAGTGTCTCTTTGTAAGCTGGCATTTCCACAATGTAGTGGTGCACTTCAAAAAAAATTGTTCTGTGATCAAAATGTTTGGGTTCACACATGCTCAGTGCTCCTTCTCACACATTAGCTGTAGAATTTTCAAGGATCTAGAAAGTTGTGATCAGCTGGCTTCATTTGGATTAACCCAAGGTCTCCAGATTTATTTGACCTTTAAGTGCTTTAATTGAAGGGCTCCTTTTCATATCCCCAGACACTGTTCCACAGAAGGTAACATCTCCTGTACAAAATAAGCCCACAAAGTTTGGTTTTCTCTGAGAAGCTTTGTCCATGTCTCTATGTTCCATGTCACTTTTTAAAGGTCCCTGCATGAATGTGGACCCATGGGGTGCTGTGAAGGCTACAAAGCTGGCATCCTCTAGCACCTTACCAAGTGAGGAGGCCCAGGAGACAGAGTTAGTATAGGTCACAGTTAATGGAGGGACAGGCCCCCAACACAGGTCTCCTCATTTGTCATTTTTTTCCAATTCTTCTGCTACCCCTCGCCCTAAGTTAACAGAAGCTCTACAAAACAAGTTAAGGTATGGAATGAAAGGGGAAAGTCACAGAATGATACTGGGGGAGCTCAGAGTTTGGAGATCTGATGTGTCAACTAAGGATGATTAGGGAAGTCTTATGGAGTACCATATTAAAAGGATCCTGAGGCTCCATCTAGGCTTTATAAGAAAGGGAATGACAAACATTCATGTAGGAAGTGTTTTTTGAGTGCCCATTGTGTGTCAGACACTTCTCTGAAGCCACTGGAAACAGCAGTAAAAAGAAGGCCTTGCCTGAGCCCCCAATCTTGGGGTTTGTTCATATGAAACTTAACCCCACAAAGGATAGGTCAAGCCTACTTAAAATTAGACCTAAGTCACCCTCAAGAGAACCTCTTTTGTTGCTCAAATGTGGCCTGTCTCTCCAGCCAATACAAGCAAACTCACAACCCTCATGTCCCTGTCTGCATGGGACACGACTCCCAGGGGTGTGTACCTTCCTGGCAATGTGGGACAGAAATCCTAGAATGAGCTGAGACTCAGCATCAAGGGATTGAGAAAACCTTCTCGACTGAAAGAGGAAAGAGTGAAATGAAACAAAGTGTCAATGGCTGAGAGACTCCAAACAGAGTTGAGAGGTTATCCTGGAGGTTATTCTTACTCATTAAGTAGATATCACCTTGTTATTCAAGATGCAATGGAGAGGCTGGAGGGAACTGCCTGAAAATGTAGAGCTGTGTTCCAGTAGCCATGTTTCTTGAAGATGATTGTATAATGATATAGCTTTCACAATGTGACTGTATGAATGTGAAAACCTTGTGTCTGATGCTCCTTTTATCTACCTTATCAACAGACCAGTAAAACATATGGAATAAAATTAAATAATAGGGGGAACAAATGTTAAAATCAATTTAGTTTGAAATGCTAGTGATCAATGAAAGGGAGGGGTAAGGGGTATGGTATGTATGAATTTTTTTCTGTTTTCTTATTTCTTTTTCTGAATAGAAGCAAATGTTCCAAGAAATGATCATGATGCTGAATATGCAGCTATGTGATGATATTGTGAATTACTGATTATATATGTAGAACAGAATGATCTAAAGTTAAGAATGTTTGCATTTGTTTGGTGTTTTTTGGTATTTTTAAAAAAAATTAAAAATTAATAAAAAAAAAAGAAGCCCTTGCCATCACAGAGTTTATATCTAGTGGGTTGGTAACAATGCCTGCTGTGAGTATGGAAGGGCAGAGTGCACACAGCCATCATGTCTTTGCCATTACTATATCTGATCATCTCTGGTGCTCCTTCCTACCCTGACTCTGAATTGCTGTGAATTCTTGTTTTGTGACCTGAGCAGTCCAGCAGCATTTTTAGAGCTGGAAGAATGGGGAGGATACCTGGTTGAGGGTCAGCCAGGTACCCACAGTTCTTAACCACTAGGCATCACTGCTTCCCCACCATAGCCAGCACTGTCCAGGATGGCTCTGATTCTCTGCAAAGCTGAGAGTGGGTGCCTCTACAGTCCCACTCATTTATTAATTCACCCCCAGACTGCTGCACACCCAGGTGCCAGGTCTGTGCCACAGAGCCCCCAGGGCCTAAACGCCTGGAGATCTGGCTTCCGGGGGTTGGGCCCTGCTTCCAGGGAGGAAGTAGGAAGTAAAACCATGGTGGGACTCCCTCCCTAGTAATGTTCCCTCTTCTTTCCCCATTACCCCATCCAGGGAGAGTCAGGCCTGGAGGGCGACAGTGGTCCCATGGGATCTGATGGCCTAAAGGTAAGTGTGTCCTGGATCATGGTCTGGGGAGGGGGGTGTTCTGGCCCTGCCCTCTACCTTTGGCTCCACAGCCCTCCACCCAGGACTCAGATTTTCTCCTCGAAGTACTGCATTCCCATAAAGCTCTGAGGTCAAACCCCTGACTCCCTTTGAGAGCAGGGGTGGGGAGGGCCAACCCAGAACTGCACTGCCCCCCACTCTGCCCACCTGGTCGCCTGCATGGGGGGGATGGGGGTCCAATCCTGCCTTCCACTCCTCCTGCTGTTCTTCTTGACACTACAGCTTCTCCCGGCCAAGGGTAGATCCTGAACTCCTGTTCTATGCCAGGTCTAAGCTAGAGGCTTTGATACTTACTATCTTCCAAACACCCTAAAAGATCAGGAAAATGCTAATCACTCTAATGACCTATAAGTACCATTTATGGAGGGCTGGTAGCACAAGTACCAGACCCTTCATACATATCACTTCAATCAAGGCTACCATGGAGGAAACTGACACTCAGAGAGGTTAAGAAACTTGCCTAAGGACACACAGCTAGTAAATGTGTGTCCATAACTATGAGGAAAGGAGCTGAAATTCAAAGCCAGAGCTCAATGGCACCAAAGCTCATGGCTCAAACTTGGTCCTGCCACTTCTGTAGGTGTATCTGTCAGCCACAGATACTGGGAATTTAAAGAAGTGCTGGGAGAACACCTTAACCAGGGACAGATGTCATCATCTCTAATAGCCCTTCCCCAGCCCAGGCTGGTCTGTGGCTTCCAACCCAGCCTGGGCTTTCCCAGGGCTGGCCGGGCTCACTGTGAAGTCAGTTCCCAACCCAGGTCCCTTGTTCCCTGTCACAGGCCTTCCCCTCTGTCACCTACCTACTCTGCATGGACCCTTGGATCACCCCTGTCTTTTCTCTGGGCTTTGGTTTTCACATCCATAAACTAAGGATTCACATGGCCAATCTCAGGGCTGCAGGGCTCCATGGATGTCATCCTGCCAGTCTGGTCACCATCTGAAGCTTAAACCTCCTCCCCTGGCTGGCTCCCATTTGTCCTCATGTTTTCCTCACAAAGGCAAAAATGCCCTCTGTTGTCATCCCCTCTGCCTTCCTGGCCACAGCACTGCTGCACTGCCTGAGAACCAGGTCCTGGTTGGGAAGAGCTGGAGCACTGACCACTGCCACCCCCCCCACACACACACTGTGTTTGCCAGGTGCCTGCGATGTTCTGGGCTGACAGCGATGGATGCTGGGGCTGAACAACTTTGGGCACCCCCTTCCCCCAGCCCCCACCAGTACTGTGTGCTGAGCACTGAGCATGTGCTTTAGATGAGTTAACCCCTGCAGCCCTTACCACTCCCTCTTGACAGATGAGAAAACTGAGACACAAGGGAGTGGTTTTCTTTCTGCACTCCTAGGCAGACACCTGTCCCTTGCAATCTTCACTGAGGTGGGATGAGGTGGAGGATTCTCAGGCTTGGTTGCCTTGTGCTGACTTCCTTGCTCCACTTTTCAGGAAGCTCTTGTCCTGGTTTCTTCCTCTTTTACTCCCCCCAAAGCCAGTTCTACCCCAGTCCTCAGACCAGAGAAGTGGCTCAGAAATACAGTGTGTGGTGGTGGGAGGGCTCCACTCTTTTTGAGCCTCAGTCTCCTCATCTACATGTTGAGAAGTTAAACTTAGGCAACTTATAAGGCTTTTTTGAGCATTGATAGATGCCCTAGGATTCTGGGGTTCCCCAGGACACCCTAGAGCCTATTCTGCATGGCATCCACTAGGAACCCCACCACAGCTGAGAAGGAGCCCAGGCTTGGGGTTCTAGGCATTTCCTGGTTCTAGCCAAGTCTCATGCAGGTCCCAGGATGCCAGACTAGGGCTGCTCTCAGAAAACCAGTCCAGCCACCTGGAATAGGGTGCCAGCCTCTGAGAGCTGCAAGCAAAAGCAGGCAGACAATATGAGAATCCAAAGGTACAGTCCTGGAGCCAGGGGAGCCTTTAAGAGGGTGAACTGGGCCAACCCCCATCTCCATGTCAGGCTGTGCTTGCAATCTGAAAATCTCTGTGGGAAGGAACCTTAGAACCCCACCTTTCCTTGTGCCCATAGTTTCTCTGTTCCAGCTTTTGGCACAGCCTGGACTCTCTCTTTATATTCTGTGCCATCTCTGTGCTGCTCCATCCAAAACTACTCCCTGGCTGGGCTAGAAAACTCCTCAGAAACTTCCACCCAACCCAGTCTCCTGAACTCAGACCAGGCTCCAGTAGGACTGGCCTGCAGAGATGGGCTCTCAACATTCCTGTCCCAGATCCTCTCTTCTTTGGCAGCCTGAGCCCCAGCCTCCAGCTTCATGCCCTCTGCACCCTGTGCTCTGTCCTCTCATTGCACACCAGTTTGTTGATGTCCCTTGTAAAGCAGGATGACCCCAAACTGGCAAAGGCACCCCACTCCCCCAGCCCTCTTCTTACATGTGACTTCATTTTCTCTACCTCCAGCCTCTCTGAGTGATAACAGCTGGGCTGCATGCAGACCAGCAGCAGGCCAGCCCTAATGGAGCTGGCCTTCTGGCAGGCACTGCCTAGCCCCTCTGTGGCTACTGCCTACAGTGCTTCCATGGCACAAGCACTAACCATGGTCCAGCCATGCAGCACCCAGCCTGCCCCCACTTTCCCCTTCCCCTGGAAATGCTTGAAGATGGCAATGATGAGATGAGGGCAGCCTGTAGGCTCCTGTTTGTGATAGGCTTCAAACCCTGTTCAGAAAGCCAGCCTTTGCAGAAGCAGAAAATGTCTGCGTCCCTTGGGCTTTCACTAATCCCATACCAAGGGGTGCTTTTCTGAAGAAATAACCCTGTACCCCAAACTCCTGCAGTCCCAGGAAGACCCTGATAACTGTCAAGTGGATGTCTCAGCTCCCACTTAGTGTCTCAAAGTCTGGCTTCACATGCCAGCTCCACCACTACTACTCCACCACTGGTTGTAGGACTTTGGACAAGACAACTTATCTCCACTGTGCCACAGTCTCATCATCTGTAAACTGGGACACAGAGCACTGACCTTGGAAGCTTTTATGAGAAATAAGTCAGTTAAATGGAGAAAGTATCTGGAATACAGCCTGGATATTGTGATAGTGAATGACAACTGTGCAGAACAGGCAGGAACACAGTAGAGTGAGAAATAAAGCTTCTAAGGAAGACTGCAGTCCAATTGGATTACACCTTTAAAGCTTAGTTTAGCATCAGCTAGCTTTTCTGCCTTTTAACACTTGCTTCACGGCTCTGAGTCTATTACATCGAGATCAAAACCTTTCTTTATTAGTAATAACAATGACTACTACTGCCATTATTAACTGCTTTTGTGTTGGCAAGAGTTGAAAATAGAACTCAGAAAATGGAAAAAGTTGTACGATTTGGGTGAATTTTTCCTTTCAAAAAATTTCTTCCAGATCCTTAAACCTTTTCCCCTCCCAATGCATCTAAGGTGGGGAGAAAGAGCCCTTGTCCCCCAGACCTGAATCCTTCCTGCTGACTACATGGGGGCTGGGGAGGCTGGGCTCCTGTCTTCTCTCTCAGGCCCTCTCCCTCCCCAGCCCTGTTAAGGACAGACAGAAATGACCATGGCTGGAACTGTTTCCTTGATGGGTGGGCCAGGTCAACACAGATGCTCTGGCAGCTCAGGGACCCTCAGGGTTCCGGGGGCTGCTGGCTGGTCCTGCAACTCAGCATGGAGCCCTGGGACTTGGGGCCTACAATGGGTTTGGTTACCCAGGGAGATAGGAGTGACCTGGGACCTGACGGCGAGCATGGCAAGAAAGGCCAGGAGGGGCTGATGGGTGAAGATGGGCCCCCTGGTCCCCCTGGCATCACTGGATGCCTGGTGAGTGTACATGGAAGCCATCCCTTGTGGCTCCCAGGTGAGAGCAGAAATTACACTGATTCAGGCACCTGGACTGGAGGTTGTTGGCAGCAGCTAAGAGGTTTCCTGCTGTGGTGCTTCCTCCACCTTGGAGTCTCTGAGGACACCCACTGTTCATGTTGTTCTCCTGCTTTACCCTTCCATGACTCCCAAGGGCCCTCAGAATGACATCCAGTCTTCTTAAGGTAACTTGCCCAGCCCTGCACAAACCTGGTCCCTGACAGTCTCATCCCATCTGACACCCACATTCAGCCACACTGAACTTTTTCAGTACCTGGGATCAATCATGCCTTTCACCCTGGGCCTATGCACTTGGTATTAACTCTAAGAGTCTCTCCCTTTCTTACTTCTGCATCACCTGTTTGACTCTTATTTGGCCTTCAGCTGTCCTCCAGAGACTCATCCTTGACCCTAAGTTGGACCATGGGCCTCTAGTGGCATCCAAAGCCCCCTAAGGCATACCAGTGTGGTGAGACTGTTACCACCCCCTCCGGGGTCAAGAACTTGTCTTGCTCCTCTTTTCCTTCTTAATGTCCATTGCCTGGTATGTAGCAGGGGATGAAATCCTGTTTGCTGATTGAATAGACAAAGAAGTTCTGGTCTTCCATCCTCACAGAAATTTATATAGTCAGGCTTCAAACATTCATGAACATCTTCTGTGTGCCAGGTCCCCTGAGAGTGAAGAAGTGAATCAGAAAGCATCCTGCCCTCTGGGATTGTAGAACTTGGTAGGGAAGGGGAAACTGCCTTGTCTGTGCTCTAGAAAGCATCTGGCATGGTGTCTGCAGACATCATGCCTGATGCTTTCCAGAACATTCCCTGTTTGATACTGATTGTAACCCTCTGAGGACTCTGAAGTTACCAAGGCTCCTACATTTAAGAAATAGCAGAGCTGGGATGTGAACCCAGGCCTGGCTACCTCTGCACATACTACCCCTCTGCTCTGATGTGGCTGGAACTCAGGACTTGGGTAGTCGTGCAGGACAGGGGACCTGACTTTAGAGTGCCTTCAATGTTCAACTGATGACTTAGAATTTGATTATGTGATTGGGGGAAACTTGGTATGTTTGCCCAGTTGAGCAGAACATGATGTGACTGGTATGTTCACTGGAACTGATTGGACTCAGTGCATAAGGCAGCCTTGCAGATACACACCCCACACAGATGTGCAAGCCTGTTGGCATTCCATTTTGAGCCAACTGGGTGGTAATGACTTGCACCTCTGCTTCTAGCCTAGTTTCCCTGGGCTGTCCATTTCCCTCTCCATTCCCCAAAGGGAGAAGTTTATGCTGTTACCTGGGCATGGCTGCCCAGTTTCATTTGGGCCTGCTCTTGAGATTCCCTTTGCCCCCTTGGGTATTGAATTTACTAACCTAGGATTGCTCCAAATGATCCTGCAATAAACTGGCTGTGGGAAAATCATATGTTTCCTAAAATAGAACCAAAACGCTAATCCCCTTAGTAGCTGTAGCTGGGTGAGCACCCCAAACATTGAGAGAATAGAACAGAGGAAACCTCCCTCATGCTTGGCCCAGCAGTGAAGAAATGGCCCAGGGGGACTTAGCAGGAGGGGTGCTGGCCCTGACTCTCCATTACTGACTTGCTGTGTGACCTTCTACTTTGCCCCTTGCCCTCTCTGGGTCTTGTCCTTGGTGAGATGAAGGAGTTAGAAGGAATGTGCTCTAAGACTCCGTTGAGTTCCCATTCCAGAGATACTTTTTAGTGAGCTTTTGATGATTTAGTGTGCCCTGGACCCAGAGTCTAAATGTTGGGCCCTAGTTCCTGGCTCCAGTGTCCAGGCTCTGTGTGACTTTGAACACATCACTGCTCCTCTCTGAACCTTGTTTTTGTCACTGTAAAGAGTAAACAAAACATTGGATAAGAAAACATTTTATAAAATGAACCATAAATATAATTGTCTTAATGAATTGGGAAGTGGACATATGACTGGCAGCTGGTGGGGGTGGTGGTGATGATGATGATGATGATGGGGATGGTGGTGATGGTAATTATAGTGAGGGTGACTGTTGTGGTGGTGCTGATGGTGATGGTGATGATGAGGGTGTTGTTGGTGGAGGAGGTGATGGTGATGGTGGTAGTGATGGTGATGGTGTTGATGGTGGTGTAGATGTTGAAGGTGGTGGAGGTGATAGTGATGGTGATGGTGGTGATGGTGGAGGTGATAGTGATGGTGTTGTAGGTGGTGATGATGGTGAAGGTGGTGTAGATGGTGGTGATGGTGGTGGCGATGGTTGTGTAACAGTGTTAGTGTCAATATTTTGCCATCACTCCCAGATCTCATAGGCCCAGACTGGAAAGAGTTTCATTGCAGCCAGACTGTGTGTTGGGGTGGTGGAGGAGATCAGGGGATTTATTTACAATCTTTTTGACATCAGGGCTGCAGGACTCATATCTCCCATTCTGACTTGGAAACAGTAGAGTATTTAAAAATAGAATTTTATGAGCCAGCGGGACCATTCCAGAAATGCATCTATGTGGATGGGGGCCCAGCAAAAGTCTGAATTCCTGTGCCACAGCCTCATCCCACTGGATGCTGCATTGTTACTCGGGGTTTCCCACCAAGGGATGTTCTCAGAACAAGCAGCTGCCCTCTCCTGGGCAGTGTCCAGGCTCCCGTCTCCCTGGCTCTATATCAAGTGGTCAGTCATTACAGTGCACTGGCAAATTCTGCCAGCTTCTGTGTTGTGATTTCATCATTCCTCACTGAGGACCAGCCAGGGGGGAGGGGTGTTCTGGAAACTGAGCATCTCCATCTCATTTCTAAGCTGGCTGGGCAACCAGGGCCAGCAGCTTCCTCTTGCTGAGCCTTAGTTTCATGTGCACTAAAATGGGATAACCATCCCTTCCTCCCACACTGTTGTGAAAATGCAATAAGTTGAATACAATGTAGAGTGCACACACAGCGCTTAGCCTGCGGTTAAAAGCCCTGAGGATCATTCATATTTTAATACTGGGGAAATAAGAAATCTTGAGTTTCAGATGTGGCCTCTCTCTCCAGCCAACACAGCAAGCAGACTCACCACCCTCCCCCTGTCTATGTGGGACATGACTACCAGGGGTGTGGATCTTCCTGGCAGCGTGGGACAGAAGTCCCGGAATGAGCTGAGATTCAGCATCAAGGGATTGAGAAAAACTCTATAATGAGCTGAGACCCAGCATCAAGGGATTGAGAAAACCTTCTCGACCAAAATGGGGAAGAGTGAAATGAGACAAAGTGTCAATGGCTGAGAGATTCCAAACAGAGTCGAGAGGTTATCCTGGAGGTTATTCTTATGCATTAAGTAGATATCACCTTGTTGTCCAAGATGTAATGGAGAGGCTGGAGGGAACTGCCTGAAAATGTAGAGCTGTGTTCCAGTAGCCATGTTTCTTGATGATGATTGTATAATGATATAGCTTTCACAATGTGACTGTGTGATTGTGAAAACCTTGTGTCTGATGCTCCTTTTATCTACTTTGTCAACAGATGAGAGGAAAATATGGAATAAAAATAAATAATAGGGGCAACAAATGTTAAAATAGATTTAGTTTGAAATGCTAGTGATCAATGAAAGGGATCAGTAAGGGGTATGGCCTGTGAGATTTTTTTTTCTGTTTGTTATATTTTCCTGTTGTGTTTTTATTTCTTTTTCTGAATTGATGCTAATATTCTGGGAAATGATCATGATGATGAATATGCAACTATGTGATGATATTGTGAATTGCTGAGTGTATGTGTTGGGAATGTTTGTTTCTTGTAATTTGTTTTAATTAATAAAAAATTAAAAAATAAATAAATAATAGGGGGAACAAATGTTAAAATAAATTTAGTTTGAAATGCTAGTGATCAATGAAGGCAAGGGGTAAGGGGTATGATAGGTATAATCTTTTGTTTGTTTGTTTTTTTCTTTCCTGTGTTCATTTTATTTCTTTTTCTATTGTCTTTTTGTTTCTTTTTCTGAATTAATGCAAATGTTCTAAGAAATTATGAATATGCAACTAGGTGATGATATTATGAATTACTGATTATGTTTGTTGTTTTATTTTGTTTATTTTTTAATTAATAAATAAAAATTTTTAAAAAGATTGTAAGCTCTAAAGAAAAAAAAATTAGGCCTAAGTTCACCCCCAAGAGAACCTCTTTTGTTGCTCAGATGTGGCCTATCTTTCTCTCAGCCAACATAGTAGACAAACTCACCGCCCTCCCCCTCTATGTGGGACATGACTCCCAGTGATGTAAACTTGCCTGGCAATGTGGGACAGAAATCCTAGAATGAGCTGGGACTTAGCATCAAGGGACTGAGAAAATTTTGTTGGCCAAAAAGGGGAAGAGAGAAATGAGACAAAATAAAGTGCCAGTGGCTGTGAAATTTCAAACAGAGTCAGGAGGTTACCCTGGAGGTTGTTCTTATGCATTTTATATCCCCTTTTTGGTTTAAGATGTATTAGAGGCTGGAGGGAAGTGCCTGAAAATATAGAGCTGTGTTCCAGTAGCCATGTTTCCTGAAGATGAATGTATAATGATATAGCTTTTGCAATGTGACTGTGTGATTGTGAAAACCTTGTGTCTGATACTCCTTTTATCTACGATATGGACAGATGAGTAAAACATATGGATTAAAAATGAATAAATAACAGGGGGAACAAACATTAAAATAAATTGAGTAGATTGAAATACTAGTGAACAATGAAAAGGAGTGGTAAGGGATATAGAAAAAAAATAGAGGGAACAAAGGTTAAAATCTATTGAGTAGATGGACATACAAGTGGTCAATGAAAGGGAGGGGTAAGGGGCATGGTAAATGTGAGTTTTTTCTTTTTTTTTTTAATTCTTTTTCTAGAGTGATGCAAATGTTCTCAAAAATGACCATGGTAATGGAATGATACGTTAATGTTTTTGCTTGTTTGTTCTTAATTTTTTTAATTAATAAATAAATTTTTTTAAATGACAAAAAAAAGAAGAAATCTTGAGTTTATCTGAGCCATACTGTTCAATAGAAACAGAAAATAAGTGACAAGTGTAGTTTAAAATTTTCTAGTAGCTATGTTTTAAAAAGGTAAAAAAAAAAGGTGAAATTAATTTTAAGTATCATTTTATTCACTCCAATATATTCAAAATATTAACATTTCAACATGCAATCAATACAAAGATTCCATAAAATATTTTGCATTTTTGGGTATGAGGCCAATACCAAGTCTTTGAAGTCTATTGTTTATACTTACCAAACATCTCAATTTGGGTACTAAATTTTCATTGGACAACTTAATCCATATTTAGATTTTATAAAAGTTACAATTGGCAAAGTAGAGTCATATAACCAAGGTGTTCCAAACCCTGGATTTCCAATAACTGGATTGCTTATCAATTTTACATTTAACTTTTTAAAAAGTAAATAAAACTATGAATTCAGTTCCTCAGTCACAGTAGTCACATTTCGAGGGCTCGGAAGCCACATGTGCCAGGGGCCACCCTGTTGGACAACACAGGGACCAGTTTAACATCCTCATCATTAAAGGCAGAGAAACTGAGTCTCAGCCCAGAGGAGGGGCAGGACTCGCCTAGGGTTATAGGAGAGATGAGCACCAGGCTGCAGGCGTCCTCTCCCAACTGAACGCCGACTGTTCTGATGGGCGCTTGTTGGGAAGGAAAGTCATCTTCACCAATGCACATTGGTCATGTTGTATCTTCTAAGCAGACATGTCTCCCTTGTGCTGAATCAAAGCCAGCTACCCTGTAATTTCTGTTCACCAGCCATTCCTTGAACATGACTGCCCCTACTCCAGGACAGCTGCAGAGATATTCAGGCAGGAATCAAGTCCCTCTGGGATGGTCCAGGTCTTTCCACATACCCCTCAGACCTCCTCTTCTTACCCGTCCTCCAGCTCAGTTAGTCAGGGCCTCCTCTTAAAGGGCAACATCCACTCTGAGTAGGGCCTGGAGCACAGATGGGACCACCACCTCCCTGGCCCTACAGCATATGCCTCTGTTAATGTGGCCAGAGGGGCCGAATCACACCGGCTGGTCAGTGCTTTCCAAGAAGACAAATGTTCTCTCCAGTTCCCCTTGAGCTTACATATGCATACTTATACATGCTCACTCCTACTAGACAGTTTCTCTGACCACAGACAAAACCAGTTCAACCCCTCCTGGGGCAGGGCAGCCTTTTGGTATGTCCTGTGTGGGAGGGGCAGAGTGGCCCAGTAGGGAGTGGTCTCATAGGGAGTGGCCTGGGTGCCCAGCCTAGGTACCTCTCTGAGGAGCCCTTCCAGCTCCAGCAGCTGCTCCTGGACAGAGAAGAGTCTGTGTCTGTTGGACAGGGCCTGGAGGACCCTGGAGAAGTGACACAGCATCTCAGCTGTGGGGAGCTGAGAACATCCCTCCTGCCTGCCTTGTGTCATCACCGGGCCTGAGCCTGGAGGTGGAACTAGGAGTCAGACAGACCTGGGATTGAATAACGGATCAGCTGGGACCCTGGGCAAGGCCTTTTGCCTTGGGGACCTTCAGCTGACACCATTGGTGGAGGAGTGTCAGGTCATTAGGAGGGGAACAGTGCTTGGCAGTGCCCAGAGCTGTTCCCCTCAGGACCACAGGGGGATGGGGAGGGTGACTGCTGGTCACCATGACAGCAGTGACCACAGTGACCACAGAGACTCTCTGGTCTGGCCACATCCACACTTCCTGGGGCCAGTAGGCTGGAGGCAGGCTGCTGTAACAAGGAGTTGGATGCTCAGCTCCAGGAGGCAAGTCCTAATTGGAGGGGGGTGGGGAGTGACTGCTGACTGGGGCGAGAGTTTCTGTTTGGGGTGATGAAAAAGTTTGGAAATAGTGGTGCACAACATTGTGAATGTAATTGTCACCGAATTCTACATTTAAACATGGGTAAAAGGACAGATTTTGTTATATATATTTTTCCACAATAAATAAATCAGAAAAAATATGACTACTGCCCCATTTCACAGATGAGGGCACTGAGGCATAGGAAGTTAGGTCACCTGCTCAGAGCTCCAGGAAGAGACTTCAACCAGTGCATGGATCAGCCCCAGTGTCGTCCCTTTTCTCATCTGCCTCTCTCTTTCTTTTTCCTTTTTTCATTTCAGGGTCCTGAAGGAAAACCAGGCAAGCAAGGCAAGAAGGGCTGGACTGGAGCCAAGGTGGTCTCCCTCCCCTCTCCCCCAGCATGGTCCCACCATATCCTCCCATGAATCCCACATGGACCACCTCATGTTCCTCCTTCTCCTCCTCCCTGCCCTCCATGTGCCCCCCATCCCTCTCTTCCCCCTCCTGCTGGACCTGGTAACATCTTATCTCTCCTCCTGCTGCAGGGTGCCCAGGGTTTCCAAGGACAGCTAGGTGAGATGGGTGTCCCTGGAGACCCTGGGCCCCCTGCACCCCAGGCCCTAAAGGGTCCTGGGGCAGCCTGGGACCAATGGTGAGGACACTCTGGTTGCGGTGGGTGAGGGGGTGGGGGTCAGGCACAGAACTGGGGAGACTGAAGGCAGAAAGGGAGGCACCAGCAGGAAGTCCCTGTGAGCTGAGGGCGCCCACCCCACTGTCAGCTAAGCACCAGGGCATGCACATCCAGCCACCTCTTTGGGAACATTCAGAAAGCTGTAGCTCCTCTCCCTGGAAAAGAACACACAATAGAAATACTTACTGCTATTTCAGAGGGTCTGTGTGTCCCCTGGAGTCCTCAACAGACCCAGATCCATTAGCCCTGCTGTTGAGGTGGGGCAGGTGCAGACCCTGGAAGTGCTCATTGCAGGAGGATTTTCCCATTGGGGGTAGATTTAGGAGGATCAGGGTGAGGCAGCGGCAGGTCTTGGGTGACTTTAGGGGGCGGTGCAACCAAAGGAACGGCCCTGGAGGGTCTGACACTATAAGGGATGAGAACCCCCGAGATGGGTGGGGGGTGTGGTGGTGGGAAGAAAAGAGTGAGGCAGCATCTCTGGGTGGCCGGTGTGAGCTGATGAACACCAGCTGGCTGGGGGCATTTGCTGGTTCCCCCAGGGTGCGTGTCCCACCCAGGCTGACATCCAACTCTCACATGAAGTCACGTGGGCTCAGCCAACCCTGAAGTCACGGAATGGGGAGCCCAGAAATGTGCGGTGCAGCTCTCCATTTCCCCCACAGAGACAACAGATAGCAACTCACATAGGGGCACAGGACAGAGTAACATGTTATAAAATAATTAGGAAGGATAGATGTTGAACTATTTGTTACCTTTGTTTTTAATGTAATGCAAGATCTCATTTAATTTGTACTGATGGCTATGTTTAACAAATGATCAGTAAGTCTGAAAATTTAGCCCTTGGTTCTGCTGAGCCCTGGAGCTGGGAGAAGAAGGGCCGGTGGGGGAGTGGTTCCTCCAGGACCTGGGCTGAGGCACAGACCTGGTTTGCTCTGCACTGAGGCAGGGCCTTGGTTCTGGGCAGAGGGGATGGGAGGGGCTGTGGCTGGCTGGGCTGGGGCCCAAGGGTGCCTGTGTCCTCACCAGGTGGCCACTCTTGGTCCCAGTGATGGGGGCCCAGGGAGAATCAGGATGGGCTG